>JANHGC010003899.1:135549-156196 GCA_027560395.1 Boaedon fuliginosus | reverse complement strand
CCTTGAGCCTGGGGATTCAATCTGACAACCTGCTGAACAAGTCAGCAGAGACTGCAGTGCTGCATTTAACCACTGCACCACCAAGGGTCTTGTTTCCTTAATCCAAGGATTAATGTATGTGCTGTCAATAAGAAGGATAAGAAGGAGGGCTATGCAATATTAAATTCAGCCTCTGATAGTTGCTTTGCAGTGTGCAAGAGGATAGCTATAACACTTGTCTGCAACTGTTTACAGCATTTATACTTTTCTCAGGGATCACACACTGTCTTAAAAGATTGGAGGCAGGTGCTACATTTCTGTTTTTTTATCATCTGAAACATCTTTCAGAGATTTAATCAAAAGCATTGAACAACCTCAGCATGGAGCTTTCTGAACTTACATCTCCAAACATGGTTGGTGGTTGTCTTTGTCAAAAGCTCAGTCCAGAGGTGGTATTCAGCCAGTTCTGACCAGTTCTGGCATACTGGTAGGGAAAATTTTGACTGGTTTGGAGAACCGGCAAATACCACCTCTGGCCAGCCCACCCCAACTCTTACCTCATTTATTAGCTCACGCGAAGAGTGGATTGCCATGCCTCAGCTGACCATGGTTGATTTGTGCATTTGGCGCAAAATGCATGTTTGGCACAAAGCGCATGTTTGTCATGAATGCACGTTAGGCATGCCTGCACAGCTGACCACTGTTGATGCAGAGGGTGGTGTTTGAGCCGGTAGGGGGAAAAAATTGAAATCCACCACTTGCTCAGTCCTTTTTCTTCATGTACATAGATCCTTCTTCTGCCTGAATAATTTATTTCCCTGAATAAGAAAACATCTGAAAACTTGTTTCCTTCATATTACTGTGTGTATTCACACACACACACACATATGAATGAGTTACATTATATAACATGTTATTGAGCAAATCTAACAATTACTGTTTGAACTGGGAAAATTGTCTTCTAAACTGCTGTTTTCTATGCAAATATCATGAAGCAAATTGAAGCTTACCAAAGTTTATAGGTTCATATACTTATTCAGTTTTAAATTTGAAACAGGATTCTTTGCTTACTGCAACATAGAAACACAATTACCTCTCTAAGATATGTTTTCTAATAGTCTCAAAGATATGTGAATATGTGTGTACATTTGTTTGTGTACTCTGGTAGCTATGTTTGTTTATCTTTCTACCTAAGCACATCATGGTCTCTGGGAGCCAGGTTTTTATAGGTTCTTGAAAATGTAAGAGGGAAGGTGCAGTCTAAATATCTAAAGAAAGACTGTCTAAAGACAGGGCTATTATTGAGAAGGTTTAAGCATGGAGTCTCAGCAAAAGACATTCCTTTAGATTTGGAGCCTTCTGCACATACATGCAGTACCTCATGGTTTTGTCTTGAGCCCAGTGCTCTTCAACATCTTCATAAATGGTCTAGATGAGGGGACAGTGGGGGAACCCATCAAATTTGCATATGATACCAACCTGGGGTGAATTGTTAACACTCTGAAAGATAGATTCAAGATCCAAAAGGATCTTGAAAGACTTGAGCATTGGTCCCTGTCCAACAAGATGCAGTTCAGTGGTCTTGCATTTAAGCAGGCACTTTAATCAAATGAACTGGTATAAAATAGGTGGTACTTGGCTCAGCAGTAATATCTGTGATAGGGATTTAGGTGTCACAGTGGACCATCACTTAAATATGAGCCAACAGTGTGCTAGAGCTGCCAAAATGCCAACACTGTCCTAAGCTGCATTAACAGAGGGAAGCCAGAAGTGATAGTACCATTCTATGAGGCACATTTGGACTAAAGTGCCCAGTTCTAGTACAAAAAAGATGATGAGGTCCTAAAAAGACTACAGAGAATAGGAACAATGATGATAAGGGTCTAGAGGTGAAATAGTTTGATGAACACCAAAGGGAACTAGGTATGAAGCCTAATGAAGAGAAGGGTGGAGTGACATAATAGCTGACTTTCAGTACTTGAGGGGCTATCACAGGAAGGAGGGGGGTCAAGTAATTTTCCAAAGCACCTGACAGCAGGACAAAAAGCAATGAATGGAAATTGTTAAACAAAGATCCAATCTGGAACTACTGTAAGGGGAATTTTCCTTCCTGTAAGAACAATTAATTAATGGAACAGCTTGCCTCTTGGTGCTGCTCCTAGGTGCTCCATTGCTGTAGATTTTCAATAGCCATTTGTCTGGGGTGTAATAAAGTCTCCTAACTTGGAGAAGGTGTCAAAGGTTCTTTCCAGCTCTATGATACTATAGATGTCAAAGGTTCTTTCCAGCTCTATGATACTATAAGCATGCTGTCTACTGAAAACAATCTGATGAGAAGATTAAATTGGAGAATGCAGTTTCAGAGTTATCCAGGCCCTAAGCTGTATAGAGTATCAAATGCCTTGAACTCAAGCATAGGAAATCCACATTTTAAATCCAGATCATTACACATGTTCCCATCAGGTTAACTACTTTCAGGAGCTTTATATTTCACTCTTCGCTACAGGGTCATTGCTTTGCTAAGGAAGAGAAGTTGTTACTGATAGTTGCAAAGCAGAGCTGCCAATTATCTCTTCTCATTTAGGAAAATCCTCTTCTTCATTTGTTTGTTTGCAAAATCTGCTGTAGCAAACTCACAAAAAGCAATTGTCAGTTAATTGATCTTATGTTATTATTACACCTAGTAAGGTTTTTATAGTAGAGGACATATTAAAATAGCAACAATGAAGCTTATTTCTTTGTGGATTATACTTTTGATGAGAAGCCAGCCAGGTTTTTCTATTTAAAAAAGCACAAAAACATGGACGCTTCTGAAACCATAGGACTACTCATTAAATTCTTTTCACCAAATAACCTTTATGTATGTGGAGTATTTTTTTATGTTTCTATACTTCCAAGGTCGATAAAATGAGGACTTGGATTGTTGGGGCATTATGCTGAAATTGTAAACTTCTCATAGAGTGCTATATATGGGGCATTATATAAGTCTAGGTGCTATTGCTATTTTATTTGATATACATTAACTTTTTTTTTTTTGCTACTGAGTTTTGCCACAATATAGTGCAACACAACTACAAATAGAAAGGAATTTTTGACAAAGAGGAAATATCTTTAAAAAAATATCCTCATGCCTTTTAAAATACTTAGTGCAAAATGTCCCATATGTAGCATGAAGTTTTACCAATAAAATGAAATGAACATGTTTACCAAGAATGACCTATGTAACACTTTTACTCCTTAAGCTGCATTGTCTGCCAGTTTGCTTCCAGGTGCAATTCAAGGTGTTTTTATCACTTTTAAAGCAATTCATGACATGGGTCTAGTAGTCTACTTGAAGAACCATATCACCTCAATGGGACTGGCCCACTCAACCCATCTGGCAGAGGGGGCATATTGCAGATCCCATCAGCCAAGGAATTTTGGCTGGTGGGATGCAGGAGAAGAGCCTTCTCTGCCATGGCTCCTGCCTCTGGAATATTTTACCCCCTAAAGTCAGATTGGCTCCCACCCTCCTGATGTTTCCTAAAAGCCTAAAGGTCTGGCTTTGCCAGATGGCTTGGGGATCCAGTGGAGCTGGTTGACTAATTAAAACTTCATTAGTTAAGTTTTCTTACTGGAGCTGGTTGACTAATTAAAACTTAATCCCCCTCCCCCCCTCTCACTCTTGGTTTGTCCTTCCTTTCCCATCTGGTGTTAATTATTTTATTTGTTAATGATATTATCCATTGTATTTCTATGATTGTTGAGTTTTATTATTTTTAATGCTTTAATGTTTTTTGTTGTAAGATGCCCATAATCTTCGGTTACGAGATGGGCGGCAAATAAATTTCATAAATAATTATATACATACATACATACATACATACATACATACATACATACATACATACATACATACATACATTAAAAAGGCAAAGTGCAAGTGATAAAAAATTGGCTGCATTTGCGTCTTCTTTTTCACCATTAGTCTGTCTCAGAATTCTTTTTTTTTTTTAAAAAAAACATGTTTTAGACTTTATAAAGGGTGGCACAATTCTGGTATTCATTGTGGCATTATTTGGGGAGGGGGCAGTTGAGGTTGCATGAGCCTAAAGAAAGTTGTGGCTGCATTAAGAAACAGAGACACTTTATTGAGTTCCATTTTTGCTAAAACCCAGAGCTTCAATCATGTGAACCACAAGGAAGGATGCTACAAATCATATTTCAGTGACCACTGAAAGCCCCTCAGATCTCAATTGGCTTTAAAAAAAGCAATTTTAACTGCAGTCTGTAGTTTGGTTTAGTTTGGTTACTTTGAAAAATTGCATTCCCTCTGAATCTATGGATTACGCAGAACTTAAATTTCTGCATTCTAAGTTATATAGCTAGTAAGTCCTGTTAAGAACAGTCATCAGAATGATATATATGATTTCTTATTTATAGGTTCCTTTGAGTTTGAGCAGAATTGGATACCAGCAAAAGAAATAAATGTTCAGGCACAGCTTTAATAACTCACAGAAGTCGACAGCAGTTTCATAATTTGTGTTTCATTCTTCCCCGCAGTCGAGACAGTTTGAGCAGCCGCCATTATTGTCCACAAGTCCATGACACCAGATTTTTCATTTGACAACTCCAGAAAGCAGTGGGTTCACTCCTTTCTTGTGAAGGTTTTCTCTCCCTCCCACTTCCTTAGAGGTAGTATAGCAGTGGTTTTTTTCAAACTTCATCACACTGTACACGGTTTACCGAGAGAGGAATAGGGTGTGAAGGAGCCACACAAATCATACAAGGTACCAGAAGTCTTTTTTTTTTTTTTGCTGTATCCATTTTATTGGCAGGTCAGAAATATGGCACATTGAAAGGCCAGAGTCAATTTTTCAAGCCTCTGGTGACACACCATGCTTCCTGAGGGGGGAAAAGTAAGAAGACAGAACGGAAGGGGGAAAAAGGGAGAGGGTTTACTGTTATTTTCATTCCTAAGTCCTGCCATTGTGTTTCAGTGTACTCATTTTTTAAAACTGGTTATGCTAATGGAGATCAAGAATGTAAAAGAAGCATGAAACAGACGTTTTGAGCCTGGAAATTCCGCACTTCTTACTGAAAAGAATCTAGTCTTAAGACTGTAGCCTAAATTTATCACCTTCAGCCATGATGAAATAGAGAAAACTGGATGAATTAAATGAGAAAATGAAATAATGAAGGTATTTTGATAGCGAAACCTTTAGAAACAAGATGTTTGTGTGAGGAAAGTGAAAGAAAGATTTGTATTTCACTGTGCCTTGTTAGTTGTTTTTCTCATTATGACAGAACATAATCAACTGGGTCTAAAAGCCTTTCTTAAAAAAAAAAAGGCTTAATATAGCTTTTAAACAATGTCCAAAATTCCATAGAATAAGTAAAATCCAAACCTTCCTCATATTTAACACCTATTCTATCTAGCTTTTGCCTTCTCATCCATGTATTGGTGGAATCTGGCCATAAAAGGGTTGTCTCCTCCTTTGTTCTGTTCTACAAAATGGGGAGATAGCTGTCTTTAATACCTGTTTTTACTTCTGTTTCACTCCTGTTTCACTCCTGGTTAATTCTTACCTTTGCCCCGACCAAAGCAAGTTTTCTTTTTTAAAAAAATGAAAACAATAATATTTCACATAAGGTTCTTGCAAAAATGAATTAGAGGAAGAAAATGCCCCTGTAGCCCTATGGGAAGGCAGTGACATAGGCAATCACAATATAATTCTAGCACAAAATACTCAAAGGATTTTGAAAATGTGCTTCCATGATCTCTCTTTAAGAGATTGAACTATCTAGCAAGAATTTAATACTTAACTTTTATTTTATTTTATTTAATACTTAACTTTTATTAAGTATTTAATACTTTTATTAGATTTGGGAATTAAAATTTCATTCTTAATTTTTATTAGATTTGAGGAGAAAAAGTAGTTGTATTGCTAATTTTTCTTTGGGATACATTAATCACATTTGATTAATTTAATTTAATACTTAACTTTTATTAGATTTGAAGAGAAAAAGTAGTTGTATTGCTAATTTTTCTTTTGGATACATTAATCACATTTGGTGAGAACAGTCTGCTATTATATATATGTGCAAAAGCCATTTTTACATGTAAAGCAGTTTTTTAGATTTGGCCCGCTCCAAATATTTGAATGGTTTGACTAAGAATTCGAATTGCTAGGTTGGCAGAAACTGGGACAAGTAATGGGAGCTCACTCTGTTACGTGGCGCTAGGGATTCAAACCACAGAACTGCCAACCTTCTGATCGGCAAGTTCACTGTTTTAGCCACTGAGCCACTGCGTCCCGACCAAATGTACAAAACGTGTGTACAAATGTTTGATATTTACAAAATAAATGATACTGGAAGTATTATTGATCATCATTTATTTAAATGACTGCAACCTATAGTTTATGGTTAAGTAAATTATAAGGATTACTTGAAACCATACCAGTTCCACAAATGAAAAAGTTAACATGGAAAAAAATTAGGACTGGAACTAGAGATGGTATTCAGCCAGTTCTGACAGGTTCTGGAGAACCAGTAGCGATAATTTTGATTGATTCAGAGAGCCGGCAAATACCACCTCTGATTGGCTGACAGCATAGCCACACCAACCAAGCCACACCCATAGAACAGTAGTAAAAAAGATTGAATACCATCACTGACTGGAACATTTTCCATGTTGCCTTGTCTCATTGGTATAGACTTGGGGACTGCTGGAATTGTTTCAATTTCCATATATTCTTCTATAGTGTATCCATGAAGAGCTTCCTAGATCTTCATACTAACAGAATTGTGTTTTAAAAGGATATATTGTAATCTTTGTGGCAAGTTCTTAAAGAGATGGGAGTACCAGACCATCTTATTTGTCTCTTGAGAAACCTATATGCGGGTCAAGAAACAATGAGAACTGGACAGGGACTGTTGTTATCTCACTTCCTGGCTGTTTAGCCTGTCTTCCTGTTCAGCAGGGTGTCAAACTCACATCGTCATGGCGGGGACTCGTGATGTGTCACAACTTTTTTCCCCTTCGCTAAACTAGCTGTGGGCATGGCCATCACGTGATGCATCCGGCCTGTGGGTCGTGTCTTTGACGGGCCTGCTGTAGAGCTTCAGTTGCTGACCCAATGATATCCAAACACCACCATCTCTGGGATTTCAAATGCAAGAGGGGGCAAGTATTTTGACCGCTTGGCAGCTTCTCATAGCAGAAGTTGGTTTTACAAATCACAGAACAGATTTTATTTATTTATTTATTTATTTATTTATTTATTTATTTATTTATGCATTTATTTATGCATTTATGCATTTATGCATTTATGCATTTATTTATTTATTTATGTGTGTATTACATTTTTATGCCGCCCAACTCCTGGAGGACTCTGGGTGGCTTACAACATGGATAGCAGTAGATTTTATATACTGCTTATCAGAGCTTTACAACACTTCCCAAGCAGTTACAGAGTCAGCTTATTTCCTCCAAACAATCTGGGTCCTCATTTCACTGACTTTAGAAAGGATGGAAGGCTGAGTCAACCTTGAACAGATGCACACAACGTGAACTAAAAACATGGAATAGATGGAGCTTTAAAATGGAAAGATGTTCTTTGCATTCTGCTGGGATGTTGAACTTTGAATTATTTTCGTGAGATTGGAAGGGGTGAAAATGGTGATGATATGGAAGTGCTGAAATCAGGAAGTTAGTCTAACTTAGCCTTTCTTTTTTCTTGTTGGAACCTTGGTTTAGAATGTGGCATCTCATTATGAACAGGGACGTGTATAAACCTGAATAGATCAAGACTTGGATGACAAAAATGATGTATACCTTGTAGAAAGAGAGAGGGTGAATATAACAGTCTATAAATATTTGAGAGGTAATAATATGAAGGGAGGGGAGGTATTATTTACAATGCTTGCAGCAGCATAACAAAGAGTGATGGCTTGAAACTAAAAAATACAAGGGAAATAATTAAATTGGGAGACGCTTCCTTTCTTAAAGGTTCAATTAGATCGTTGGAACACAAGGCAATGCTTCAAGCATCATTGGCAGATGGATTTAAGAGAATTGCTTAGGACTATTCTTGAGACAGTTCTTAACCTCTGCAGAGGTAGGTTATTTATATTAGATAGCGAAGAGCCTAGCAACATGTTGCATTTGTGACATGGCTAGCAATAATATTGTGTATGCATTTAAAAATATATATATAACATGTTTAGTATGCAGTGGAGTTATTTCCAAAACAACCAATGTGGGAGGTAAATTGGATTCAATTTTCCCTCCCTAATCACAATGCTATGGAAATTTTCCCTCACTCCTCTCCCCTCCCCCACTTGCATGCAGCCATTAACATTAGGGAGAAAAGTTGTCACTAAGCAGTAAATGATGTAGTTTTCTCTTACTATTTACTCCCATGAGAGGGGAAGGATTTATTCCCAGGAGGGGGAAGGATTTATCGATAGCGCATTCCCAAGGACAGTGCCTCAGACCTACAGAGACTCATCGGCATCTGTTCTTTAGCTTTTTAAAGCACAGAAGCTTATTGCTGATCACATCAATAGCATGAGATATGGTGCATGGGCTCAAGTTCACATTAAATAAAGGCAAAAGCAATGAACCCATCAAGAGTTTGCAATTGCATTTGCAAATACGACTTTCTTTAAAGTGCACGTTTAAAAATGTAAGGGATTTTTGAAGACAAGAATTGACTTGGAATGTAAAAAAGCTGCTAAGGACTTCTTGCAGCCTGCAGTGATTGAAAAAAAAGCAAAACTAGACCAGTTAATTATGCAGAGAGGTAGAGCTACCATAGTTTGGCTGGAAAAACCGGACAGCTACAGATTGTGGCAGAGGTTATGGTTTTTAAATAATAGAAAATACTTGTAGCTCGGATTTTATATTTTGGTGGTGGTTTGCTCTCCAAGCTTGTTTCAATTTAGTTTCTGAACATTTTGTTGCCAGACTAGGTAACATCAGCAGCAGGATTTTCTTGTCCTATTGTCTTTATAAATGCCTTTATATATAATGCCCTTATAAATGTCCTGTGTCTTGTTTGGTCAGTTGGCTGTGTGATTGGTTGTTCATTTGGAGCTATGTTTAAATTCTGACCAGCTGATTGGTTCTCTTGTTGATTGGTCATTTGAATGGTCTGTTTTCTTACATATTCATATTTTGGATCTAGATCAGTATGCTTGTTTAATTACTCCTTTTGCTTCCAGATATGTCCAGTGACTTGGGCAGCAGCCCAAACATGATGGACCCATAAATCATTTCTTTTTTTTTATGTTTCTAACCAGCTGGACTCTGTCCAGTTGTCTATCAATCAAAAAACTGAACAGGACCAGACCTGATTTGGTATGAGCAAAAAAAAAAAAAAGATTGAGTTAAAAAATGAGGCAGATTAGGCTGCCGGTGAAGTGGAAAACATTTACTTAAAGGCAAGGCACTCAGGCAGCAGCTTGGAATATTGGTGACTATTTTATTTTAAGTCTTTTCCAGTCATGTAACCCAGAATAGCACACCTAGAGCACACCCCACACTTCCTTCCCATTGCACACAATATGCATAGATATATATGTGGAACTTCTGGCATATTGTAGGAATTCTCTTTAGCATGCTGCCCAATCTACTTCACCCACTTGACTTCTGGGCAATAACTTTGTCACTGTTTTCACAGCTTGGAAAATTGATTGATTTCATTGTATTCAGCTTTGAACATGTTCCTTCGCTGTCCATTAGCTTTTGTTCAAGCTAACATGTAGGAATCAGTAATTTGGTTCAGAGAACATACTGAGTTTAGTGTGATTTGTTTCATTTGTACTTCATTACATTATTAGGATTAGTACTATATTAAACTAATAGAAGAGAATATCTATAATTCAGGATTGATTTGTGGAATTCTTGGTGCTCTTTGAACTGGTGGTTTGTTTCCTTGTTTGCTAGTTAGGTAATGAAAAACATTAAATTAATTTTATGTATTAAAAAAAAATTATAAACAATATTGGCTGGATTTACACAGCACATTAAACCAAATCCAGATAATCTATCCGGTAAGCAGGAAAGTTAATTTACTATCATCTGTATTGAATAACTTGTGTAAAGAAACAGTATAAAACAAGGGAGGTATCTGCTGGTGGAAATTCTACTTCAGTAGAAGCTGTATCTTAGAATCTGCAATTAGAAGATAGCAAACAGACTTGATTGCTGATTTTGTTTTGACAATTTTTTTTATAATTTCTAAACACACATTTTAACTTTTTATTTGTGACCTTGTCAAAAATGCACTTGCATAACTTATAGTTCAGCCTTTGTTAATCTGTTTAGAATAACATGCCATTGAATTCAGAGGCATTTACTACAAGGTAACGAGGAGCAGGGATGAAGTGTATTTGCTTTGTTTTATTTGCAGCACTTCTGAGCCATACAGTTGCTTCTCTTTGCCAAAATCCTCCTTGTGTTTATCATTTTGTGGATTCTAGAATGCAGCTTCTATTGAAGTAGCTTGTGGAGAATTTCTATCAACAGATACCTCCCTAATTTTATTTTTAGAGTGAGCTTATAATAATTTTATCCCAGTCTTACTTTTCCAAGGTTTGCCCTTTTAGATATTCATAAAAGGCTCTTACTCCCCACTTAACCTAGTGTTTGATATGTTGTTGAATAGATTGCAGTCTGATGGCATCCATTCTATGATAATAGTACACTTACTGTTTATGGAGTTGTAGGTGAGATTATTTATGCTTGGATTTTCAGCTTTTTTCTCTCAAAATTACCAATTCCAATACAGTATTTTTCAATATTTTGTGTTATCATTTGCTTTGTGTCCAGTGACCTCTATCCCTTAGCTCTAACTAGTGTGGGTGTCACATTAAACCATAAACTGTGTGTGTTTATCATGACCTTTCAACCTGACCCCTTTAAGTGTGGGTTATTACTTAACATTATGTGTGAAGCCCACCTATCTAATTCAGAAAATCAAGATTGTAATGTGTTTCAATATCCATGAACTATAACAGCAACTCTCTCCTGTGGCTTGGTGGAAGGATGGGCCCTGCCCCTTTTGGCAACTTTTTAAAACATGAAAACATTGATAAAATTAATGTGAGGGGTGAATAGGACATTCATTTTCCTTCTGGGGGGAAATGCAGGTGTTTCAGATTGTAATTTTTGAGTGGACGGTTGCCTAAGAAGGAAAATAATATCCTCTTCATTGTCACAGGATTCCCATGAAAAGACTGTATTGGAATATTGCATCCAGCTTTGGCTTCTATGATATAAAAAGATAATGAGACTCTAGAAAGAGTGCAGAGAAGAGCAAAAAAGATGATTAGGAGGCTAGAGACTAAAACATACGAAGAACAGTTACAGGAATTGGGTTAGGTCTGGTTTAATGAAAAAAGGACAAAGGGTGACAAGATAGCAGTGTTCCAATATTTAAGGGGTTGCCCCAGAGAAGAGGGGATCAACCTATTCTCCAAAGCACTTGAAGGCAGGACAAGAAACTGGATGGAAGCCTATCAAGGAGAGAACTAACTTAGAAATAAGGAGAAATTTCCCAACAGAATAATCAATCAGTGGAATGGCTTGCCTTAAAAAGTTGTGGGTGCTTCATCACAAGGTGTTTTAAGAAGAGATAGGATAGCCATTTTTCTGAAATTATATAGTGTCGACTGTCTCCTGCTTGAGCAGGGGATTGGATTAGAAGTCCCCCAAGATCCTTTCTAACTCTGTTGTTCTGTTAGTATTCCTCAATCTGGTTCATGCAGATGCATTGGACTTCAACTCTCTAAATTTCTATTCACTAACATCTGCAAGAGACTAGGCTGGGGAAAGCTTTCCATTTGCCTGTGCTTGGAATTCTTTCTAACTCTGTCTTGGAACACAACACATTGGATAGGAATTACTCCCTTTTGAAATCCTATCGGCCATCACTTATAAGAAACTGTAGTCTCTGTTTCCAAATTAATGCAGAACTTCAGATCAGAGTGTGCTTTGCATCTTGTGTCAAATTTGTTGTCTTAAATAGAACCACGTTTTTCAGGCAGATTATAAATGTTGGTCTATGAAAAGCTGCCCTTGACTTGTCCCCAAGATAAAGTGAAAGCGGTACCAACATAATCTCAGAGAACACTTTCTCCTTCTCAATTCCTACGTTTTATGACTTGGATGTAAATTATTCAAATTATGCCAACTACAGTACTCCAAACTTCCAACAATAGATACCGTTAATTAGAGATTAGATGTTGATAACTATGACTTGCATTGCAGGAAGAAGAGCCTAAATGAGCTCTATGACATCCTAATGCAGAGATATAATTTCTTAATGCTGTGTAATTTTGAGAAGTGTATCATTGTTAGTACACAAAGCCATGCTTTATATATAGACTCTAGGAATTGAAAGGGGTGTTGCTGATGTTTTCATGGAGTCATTAGACTAGGTATCGATAATATCTGGCTTACATTTTCTTTGCATTTTGGAGGATTTTTAGTGTTGAACTGGAAGCTTTAACCTCAATTTTAAGGCACTAATTTTTGTCCTAAATTCTGCCTCTCAGAAAAGAGGAAAAATCATTCTGGTTTCATCTAAGAATGAAAACTGAACCATGGCCCTTAGCTCCCACATTATCAAAAAATTAAAGAAATATCACCCTCACATATTCTATTGATTGGAATTGAGCATTGATGCTGGGAGCCATGTGAATTATTATTGCCCAACCCAACCCTAATTTAAGGGTTTAAAACCATGAATGTATTCTTAGCATAGTTCTCCAGCTCTCGATTTCTCTGGGTATCCATTTTCCAGTGAAGCTAAGATTAATGAAATGTTCAGGGGAGAGGCCTCTACCCATCTCTGGTGATGGCCATTTAGCTATGGGCACTGCCTTGTTTCTTAGGACAAATCTAATTTTGGATTAGGTTTGGTTATTTTACTGAATATCATTTAATACTAAGTGAAATATGCCTATGAACTGCCAGTTAGTTGTAATCTTCTTTACATTTTTAAAAACATAACATTTTTAATCCCTTGAAGAAGTGTATCAGACCATGAGCCATGGTGCACAAACTGTGAATTAAATGTTAATTTTGAATGGCTTTCAATGACTGCCTGCTGTAATTTTTAATGCAATGAATAATCTGGAATGCCTGGTTGTATAACAAATGGAAGGACCTGTCCACAAGAATATAAATCAATGCAGTTGATCAATATAGTACACTACTGTGCACAATGTAATAGGGTGGATCAATTTCTAGTATTAATGTCTGCCGTTGGCAACTGTGCCAACTTTTCAATGGTGTGGAAAAATACTACGGTCCTTTCACTGTGTTTAAAACAGAGCCAAGTGCTTTTTCTGACCAAAAAGAAAAAAAGAAAATTATCCTTGAGAATCACATGACACTAGGCATTGACGTCTTTCCTGATAAAGCCCCTGCCTGCCCCCAGAGCTGTCTTCTCTTGTGCAGATAGGCCTTATAAGAATGCTTGATAATATTTACAACAATTGTACTGTTCCAATTTGAAGTCTTTTGTACATATCCTAGAGTTCAGTGGATAGTTTTAGCAGTATCAGAATGCCTCAGTAACCATTTTGTTTGAGGGAGCAAGAGTGCTGGAGTTAGAAATGGCAAGGAAGGAGCACGCAGCTAAATATAGACATCAATAGGACGAGGCCCATGCACTGTGCGTAGCTACAGTAACCAATATTTATATACAGTTAGCGATGGCTTATTTGGAATATTGAGCAGCTTTTTAAAAAACATTCTCCACTAGGAAAATGATTAAATTGCAAAATTGTAGGTACCCCATAGATTTCCTACAGAGAAGTAGAGGATATAAGTATAGTCCAGCCTGAATTGTGCTAACCCTTACCTTTTTTCCATGTGGTAGAAGCTTAGAGCTCAGTTAAAAATATATTTCCTTATTTTGGGCCAGGAGATTTGTGGCCTATAACGGATATCCAACCTTGACAACTTTAAGACTTGTGGACATCACCTCCCAGGACTCCCTTTCATGTTTCCATGATTGGACACCCCTGGTCCATAAGACTAGGCAAGGGAGAATAAAACGAAGAAATGTAAGCACCTGTAACATAGCCTATAAAAATTAATCAAGTCAGATAGAAATAATTCACAAAGAGAAAGAGGCTATGGGAATCTATTTGTAGATTTAGTGGGCCACTTTCTGTTTAGCTTCTACGACTGGTTCTACGACTGCTAACAGAATTTTCCCTTCTGTATATTTTTAGTTTTTATAATTTATTTTTTATGATTAAAGGCAGTTTCTATTTCACAGCTGCTGTATTTTTTTCACAAAATAGCCAATCATGCAACAATACAATGTCATGGTACCCAATTATATGCATTGTGGCAAGGATCAAATCTTAATTTCTTTAAAATTATTTGACATGTATCATTTTAATTATATAAACTCAACTCTGGCAGATGGGAAGTCTACATGGAAGGAAATTATCATTTCATTTATTGTAAGTTAATGAAAACAATGTAATCATTTCATTAATTTAATTTAATTATACATTTAAATATAGAAACATTGCATACCTTTTTACAAATAAATTTGTTCTGGTAGACACTAAGTTATTTAAATCATAACTTTCTTGAATAGATATTGTCAATTTCCTCAGTCCTCTTTTACTGTTTATATAAAATACCTTCAATTGTTCCTAAAATTAAAGCAGAGAGAAACATTTTAATGCAAAACTTATATAAGAGAATCAGGAAAGAAGTAAATTTCCTCCAAGATCTTTTTAGAATGATTCCTATTCTCCTTTTCCTTAGAAGAAATTAGCTTATGGTTTTTTTACTTTGTCTGTCTGTCTGTTTGTTGATTTGTAAAGGATTTTTTCCATTCTTTACATTTTGATGTTGCTATTCAGGACTTTTAGTACTTACTTTTCAAACTCTGCTAGTTCCATATCGTTCCATTTCTTTTATTGTAGATTGGTTGATTCATTTTTCATCTTTCAGGATAATCGTCTTCCCAAACCATCTTACCAGGAATGCCATTCTCCTTTAAAAATACAGTGACTTGTTTTAAAAGAGATTCTATTCCAGGTTCCTTCCTGGGGGCAATGGGAAAGATGTGGAAGGAATGAGCTGGATACCACTATGGAAACTGGGCAGTGATATTATATGTGCTACTTGCACCACTCTTACCTTTTCAGATCTCTCATTGGCAGTTCTTTGAAATAGGCCAGGTCAGGAAACATTTAAAAAAAAAAATGAACTCTATGCCCGGGACCATTTTTCTTTCCCTTCCAACTTTACCAAAGAAAGGCAAAGTGAGGTAATTAAAGTTTCTTTCTTGTGCTATATTTATTTATTTATATTTCATATTTCTAAACCACTCATCTCCCTCAAAGAGAGTATTAGCATTAGGCAGCTAAGTATATCTCTTTACCTGGCTGTTAAGGAGATGGTAGGAATGCTGGCTAGAAATTCTGGGAGTTCACGTCCACAGGTCATAAAGGGGCCATAGTTGGCTACCCCTGTCCCAGCAAATGGCCATGGTAGGAAGTGTTCAGAATCATAAGACTGCCCATAAGAGAATGAGAGTTTGTTGGAAAAAGTTTAGAATCCCAGCTGGCTGAGGAATTCTGGGAGTTGAAGTCCACAACTCTTAAAGTTGCCAAGGTTGGAGACCCCTGCTTCAGAGAGATGTCTCCATCGTACCTCAAACTGTGTACTGTAAAGTCTACGACAGAGCCACAGTGTTTCCAGAGAACAAAGAACCAATGAATCCTAAGTAATGATCACAAATAGTCCAGTTTATTATTTCTAGAACTGAAGTAACTCCAGTAACAGCTTTACCAAGTTGACATGAGCGGGATTACAGTACCCATGACCCCAACTAGCACAGCCAACGTGAATCTAACAAAACTGGGAAGGAGAAGGAAGAAGAGGGTTTTTTGGACTTACATTGTCAGGCCTTCTTCCTCCAAAGAAACCTTGAATAAACCTAACCTTTATTCAGAATGGTATATGTATAGATGTGAAGTATGCCACTGGTTTTACTTGTCCCCATTTCGTTTTCTGTAGAAGCATTTTATGTACTTTTTCTAAAGTTTCCAGCCAAGAGCAGTATTTCTACATTCTATAAATGCTAAGTAGAGATAGCCCTTGATTTACAACCACAATTGTGACATTTCCATGGTAAAGCAGGATGCTTGTTAAGTAAATTGTGCTGGATTTTATAACATTTTTGTCATGGTTGTTAAGTGAATCATGCAGTTGTTAATCAAATCTGGCTTCTAATATTGACTACTTACTGGAAGCTGGCCAGGAAAGTTGCAGATATTGATCACATGACCCTGGGAAGCAGAAACCATAGTAAATACATGCCGATTGCCAAGGCCCCAGTTTTGATCATATGACCATGATGCTGCTGCAAAAATGGTAAGTGTGTGAAGACCAGTTGTAAGTCACTTTTTTTTTAGTGCTTGCATAACTTTGAACAGTCGCTAGATGAATGGTTATAAGTCGAGGACTCCCTGTATCCCAGTTCAACCATCTCTCATATTCTGTCTCTCTAATAAAAAGATTCCTAAGGATCCTATGGGCAAAGCAAGCCTGGAAACATAGAACCCCTTTTGATCTGGCAAGTGTTGTGCCACCGTTAAATGTTTTGACAGTGGGTACAAGTAACATTTCTACTCACATACTCCGAGGGGACACCTAAGTACTGCCCTGACTCTGCATGTGGAGAGGAGAGCTCTAAAGGTCAGGAAACCCTCCTTGATCACAACGCAGTGAGCTGTAACCGCATCAAATCCTGGAAGGCTGGAAGGCAGCCGAGGAGAAATAATTATACTTGGAAATGGGTAATTACAGATAATGGCTCTTTTTGGGGGGTGGCAAAAAAAAACAAACACAAAACCCTCACAGCCCTACTGAAATGAATATGGCATTGCACATTAACTTTATGGCAAGCTACAAGTTCAGCCCTGAAACAATGCAAGTTGCAAGGATAATCTTTTTTTTTTAAGCTATTTTAAAAAACAACCACCACCAGGTAAAACTTCTGGCTTCTGTTTGTGCTCTTTTCTCCCTCAGTCTGCTCCAAAAACAACTTTGATGGCCGAGAAAAGCTGGCCAGCAACAAGGGACAGCAAAAATTTGCTCTGTCATGAGAGGTCTGGTGGGAGAAACATATTGTTCCACCGGTTCCTGATTATGGCTTTAGGGAGTGATTTCACACCACTCTCATTCAAGGCTCTTGTTCGACCTCAAACGCAGCCTTAAAGCCAGGTCTGTTAATGAGGAAGGGAGGATGCGTTCAGGGGAGGGGAGGGGTGGGCTGGAAACTGCTGAGTCGGGACCTAAATTTCTTTTGTGATCAGAAAAGAAGTTTTGGATGTGTGAATAATTACTTCCAGCTGAGAGATAGCGCAACATAAGAAAAAAAAAAAAGATGGCCAGTGGCTTTGCCTGAAAAATAGCTTTTATTGTGCTTTTAAGAATGTGTGGGCAGATTGTAAAAAGATTAGCCGTAAACCCCAACATGCAGTAAATAGACTTTTAAACTTTTTAGCACACTTAGATGCCTAATAAGTTCAGCTTGGGGATCTAAACTGCAGGATTTCTGTCTTAAGCAAATTCATCACATTCCTAGATACAAAGTGCCCTCAACTTAATGAGCACAATTGAGACAAGATTTCCATTGCTAAGCAAGATGGTCGTTAAGCAAGTCGCAGCCGATTTTACAACCTTTTTGCCCTGGTTGTTAAGCGACTCACCTCAGTTGTTAATGAAGCATGCAGTTATTAAACAAATCAGGTTTTCCCTGTTGAATTTGCTTGTCGGAAGCCAGCTGGGAAGGTCACAAATGTCAGTCATATGACCCTGGGATACTACAGCCCTCATAAATGCATGCTGGTTGCCCAGCACCTTAATTTTGTTCATGGTGACCTTGGGGATGCTTTGATGTCAATCCCAGTTTTTGTAAATCACATTTCTCAGTGCTGCTGTCGCTTCAGAAACAGTTGCTAAATGAATGGTTGTAAATCGAGGAGTCCCTGTATACTAAAGAAGAAGACAAATTCTGGCATCAAGGACTCCTTTAATGCAGCAGCACCTTTCCTTTGAGTTCCCCACTCAACTAAGTATGTTTTGACCTTGTAGACCCAGCTCGTATGAAAGGAAGAAACACTTACTCTCTGCTGCCCCAGAGGGCAAGATTAAATTGAATGGCTTGAAGTTACTGGGTAGCAGGTTTTGGCAGCGGTTTGACAGTATTGTAATCTAGCGAGAGGGTGTGATCTTCGCTTGAGGTCCTCCAGTAGAGGCTCTACAATGAATCATCCATTTGGTATGTTCCAATTCTTTATTTTCTGTGTTGAGCAACAATATATAATGCTATTTTTCTGTACTGAGCAGCAGACAGATCTCAGCACAGTAACTACTCTCATATACCTCAGGCTTATTTTATTTGTTCAATAGTTGTCCTTCTGCTGTCCTTCTGGAGTCAAGCCACCAAAATGGAATTTAGTAATGGTGATGGTAATGACTCACCAGTTGACTTTGTTCATTCAGCCAAAAGCTGAACTCTACTTCTGGTTTTTCCACTTACTGTGTGGTCCATAAACATTTGACATTTTGTGTTTGTGATGCTTGGGAGAACCAGGAAGATCCTCTGTTTACCTACTGCAAACACTTATATCTTTTTGGTATAACATTTTATGGTCTCTTTGCAGCATATAAAACTCTGGATGATTGAGATAAACTTTTTATTGTTATCAAGCCTTTCCTCTGCCATCACTTATGTCTTTGAATGATTACTAGTGCATTCATGCAATTCTCTCTCCATCCCTGTGTAGACAGTGGCTATAGTCTGTAGTTGTCCTGCATCACTCTCAAGGGACATTAAATAAACAAAATACTCCAAAGCACCTAAATTGGAAGAAGAGGCCCATCAAAAGCCATAGAACAGGCGTTTCTAACCTTGGCAACTTTAAGCCTTGTGGACTTCAACTCCCAGAATTCCTCAGCTGACTGAGGACTGGGAGTTGAAGTCCACAAGTCTTAAAGTTGCCAAGATTGGAGACCTGCCATACATACAACATTAGTAAACACACACATAGGCATTAGAAAATAGAATGCCCTAATTTAACTTCGTTAAAGCACCAAGCTAGAAACAGGAGACTGGGAGTTCTTGTTCTGACTTAGTCATGAAAGCCAGCTGAGTGATCTTGGTCCAGTTACTCACTCTCAGCCCTACCAGCCTCACAGGGTTGTTATGGAAAAAAATAGGAGGAAGGTATATTGGTTATGTTCACACCTTGTCTTATTTGTGTGTATTTGTTTTCCATTTCCAGGGGAAAAGCGTAATTGTTTCAGTACACATAAAAACTCCCTTTGGCATTTTTGAATCTGAAAAAGACATACCAGTTCTCATATTAGATCAAACAGTAGACCAACACTCAGTAGATGGTCAATTTAAATTTATTTATTTATTTTTATTTATTTTTATTGAATTTATACCCCACCTCATTTCCCCGATCAGGGGAACTCGAGGCAGCTAAACAACAACTAAAATTTAATAACAATATAAAAATTCTAATTCTCCACACATACACAACATTCAAAAACCTTCAAGAGAGAGAGGGGGGAGCGCGTCAATTCCAGGCCCTCCGACAAAGCCAGGTCTTTGTGGCTTTGCGGAAGGCCAACAAGGTGGGGATTGGGTGGGGCCACTATTAACTAATCAAACAATTCAAGAGTACATGTCAGAAAGATTTCCTCATTTCTCTTGTGTGGCTTTTTTTTTTAATGGAACTTTCTAAATTAATAGTGAATTGGTTCTTCTCTATTGCAGTGTGCTTCCAGAGAGAAAATCCTTCCCAAAAGGAAATTTGCCGACTCTTCCATAGATCACAAATGAGAAAATATTTGGACATCAAAACATTAGCAAGCAAATTAAGCTGCCAGAAAAATCTAGTGTAGATTTTTGGGAATTAGCTTTCCAAGCATAGGCCTGATTTCTTCTAGAAATAGATTACCTAATCATTGGGTTATTGTGGTTGATTGGTTTGCTGGTAGGTTTTGTCTAGTCTGTGCTGTAATTTGTTCTAAATTCTCCCTGGATGTTTCCCTACGAAGGACTTAGAGTAGAAATAATGTTTTGGACCTTCTACTTTTTATGGGAAAAGATCATATATATCATCCGTATGATGCATTGCTGTCATTCTGTATTTTCTATGCATTCGTCAATCATTTGTCAGGCCGAAGAAAGTTCTAATACTGAAGTGGAATTTAGTTTCCAAGGGAAGAATATGCTTTTAGCTAGTGCATTTATAACTTTTTTGTCCCTCCTTTTGCTCATAATAAACAGAGTTCTGGTACAGTCATATGTCAAAAAATAAAACTATTAAGCGCCAGTATTCAAATGTAAGCTTCATAGTAATTCATGACTTTGTGTTTGTGATTACTTTAAATCATTGTTAAAATTCTGAGTATAATCTTATTGTTGTAATGTGATATAATAAAATAATACAAATACCATAAAATGAACATTAAAATTTTAGCCTTGTGATATTATAGTGACATTATTTATGTGATGAAAAATAAGAACCTTGTTATTACAATAAACAAGTGCAGGGATGGGTTTCTCCCGGTTCGCTGGTTACCCCTTTGTGGACGCACTTCCTGATTGGCTGTCAAAAG
>JANHGC010003899.1:106411-119789 GCA_027560395.1 Boaedon fuliginosus | reverse complement strand
GGTAAATATACGCTAGATTTGGGTTGGAGGGCCCAAAATGTAAAAAAGAAATTTTTTTCTTTGACCCGAGTATAAGCTGAGGGTGACTTTTTCAGCATATTTTGGGTGCTGAAAAACTAGGCTTATACTCGAGTATATACAGTACTTGTAAAAATAATGGCAGGATATAATCCTAAGGTTATGACATGCTTACTATGATTTTTGAAGTCTGCTTACTACAGTAATACAGATCTGAGAATTCAAGCATGCTGCTGACTCTCTCATTATGGAGTACTGTAGAGCCTTCTAATCACCTATTTGTTCCCTTGTTATATGTTGCTAGTTAAATCCAGTATTTCTACTAACACAAGGAAGGCACTAAGCAAAGAAGAAAGGCTAAAAATCTCCCTAGATTTCTATGTTTTGAATAGGTTGCTGACTCAAGGTAGTAGAGTCAAATCAATTTTGTAATCCTGATAATATAAATAATCAGACACTAAAAGAAGATTAAAATTTATCCTCCTAGAATAACTAATGCCCAAAGTGATCACCAAAATTGTTTGAGACAACTTTGCTTATTTGTTTGAGAAGTTAATGCTTGATATTCAAGATTACTTAGACCAGTTTGCTTGTCCTCAATACATTTTAAATGCTCTGCCTTGTTTGCTAGGTGATCAAAAGATTATTTAAAGGCTGAACAATTTCTATCTTGTAAATACATAAAGTGAGGGGATGAATTGGAAGTCTGTAATTGGGGGGAAGTGATTGTGAATTTTGGACCAGCAATCTTCTGCTTCTGTTTACTTACTTTAACTGTGGAAAGTCTTGTGAGCAAGGGCTGCAGGCAATCCTATGTACATTTAACTGGGGAATTGGAGCCCACAACAATGTCAAACTATTTACTAAGACTGTATTACTATTATTATTTTCATCCTTCCTATCTCCTCCCACTTATGACTATAACCTTGTTGCTTGTATCTTTATAATTTATATTGTTTTATTTAGTTTCCTGGTATTGATTGCTTATTTTGTATCCTATGACTAGACTATCACTAAATGTTGTATCTTATGATTCTTGATTAACTTATTTTTTTCATGTACACTGAGACCACATGCACCAAAGACAAATTCCTTGTGTGTCCAATCACTCTTGGCCAATAAAGAATTCTTTCTATCTATCTATCTAAACCCAATAAGAGTTACCCCAAATACACACAGAATTCATTCCTGTCCCCTGTCCTTGATCCCAAATAAGCTTGGGCACTCTTCAACATTTATAGGAGTTTGACTTCAGAGAAGCCATTCAGAAGATCTTAAGGTAATAAGTGCAGGAGCAGGATCTATGTCAACTCGCCATGGCCAGCTCACTATGGCCAACTTGCCACAGAACAACTCAACACAGGACAAGAGTTACATTAATGTTTAAATAAACAGTAGAATAGAATCATAAAAGAAAGAATGGCAAAGGAGGGCCAGAATGAAATGTGAATGACAATAATTAAAATGTTTTTTAATTATTTTTAATAATTAAATAGAATTGCTGAATTGTCCCACAGTGAGTTGTCTCATGGCAAGTTGGCCATGTTGTCGTACGTCAAGTTGGCCATGGGGAGTTGGCTGTGGCAAGTTGTCCCATTTCCCACAGGAGCATACATTAAACCTAGGAGGAAGGAAAGAAAAAGACTGGTTCTCATTGATTCCCTGTGATATAAAAAAGAAAAAAGGCAAACACACAGGAATATTTGCAAGATTCTGTTATTATAATCTATCTCAATGAAGTATATGGAGCCAGTTTCTTGATCTGATCTATCTAGTAGGGCTGACAATTTTTAATCACATTTGCTCTGGATCTTACTTTTGGAAATAATACACCCCATGACTTGGGGGTGGGATATCTTCAGTTGGCTCCATTAATGTATCTTCAAGGCTGGTATTTTGATAACCAGAAAGTTATTTTCCAGTGCAGACCTCCTCGCAGGAAGCACTTAGGCCAAGTACAAGTTGAATAACCTTCAGGAGAGCTGTGCTGTCCTTCTGTCGGCCGCTGTCTTTGAAAATTGCCTGCAGAGTTAGTGAGCGGGAACAGTTAAGATTTACAAACAATGATGAAGCTTGTCACGCATCTTTCACCATTCATCATCTGGGTGCTGTGGCTGGGCGGTGAAGTGTTCTTCATAAAAACCAGCTCAGTGTGAAATACACCTCGCTGCAATGTTTACTGCTCTGAAACTCGTCAGAAGCCCTTTATAGTAAATCCAGATTGCGAGGTGACATTACAGTATATCATTGCACAGCGCAGTGGGGTTTACACTAGGAATGAGTGCAGTTCACACCAGATGAGATGTCGAAATTGAGTTATGTAGGAATTTGGCTGTTATATGAGGATAGCTTTTGTTTTCTCAAGACTGAAAAGTTTTGTTTTATTTTATATATATATATATATACACACACACACACACACACACACGTATATATACACACACACACACATGCATACTCTATAGTATATAGTGTATACATGTATATATACTGTGTGTGTGTTTTGATAATATATAATTGCTTTCATTCATAGAGCTGGAAAAGTAAATGGGTGAATGGAGGGATGTGAATGAATTAAGTGATAGAAATGCATATTTAGTTGTCCTTGGGTTACTTATATGTAGTTGGAAATAATAATTTCTATACTTTCCTCATTCTGTTCACTACTTTCTGTTGTTGGTTTATTGCCGATTATTCATTAGTTCAATTATGTTATAACAAATACTGGCAAGCCTTGTTATCTGTAATCATAAATAAATATAAAATCCATCAACAAAAATATAATCTACAACCCCAAACATCTTTTTTCCTATAATTCTGTTGTTACAAAACTAAGTGACATCATTTGCCAGAACTTACATTTACAGTGGTGTTACTTTTAAACAGGAGGGTTTATATTGTTTTCCAGTCATTGTAGCCATTCCATGAGGATGTGGGCTTTATAGTTCAGATAAAGAAGAATTCAGTCGTTGAATTGTCATACTTTGCATTTGATAGCTTAATCATATTACCCTCTTCATATTAACAGAAGAAAAAAGTCAGAAAATTTGATTATGGAGGCTTTCAGTTTATAACTGTTACCTCTTGTTATTTATACAGCTATCTCATCTTGTTCCTGGAGGGAAAAACAGAAGATGGGATTTTTTTACTGTGAATGTTGGGAACCACCTGCCTAGAAGCATTCTTAGACCCTTTTAAAAAGCATTGATAAGACTGCTAGTTTGTTTGTTTTTAACAAAATATACTGGATAGCAAGTTGCAAGGATTTATGCAATTTCATCCAAATTGCCAACACTGGAAATGACGTTTTGGTCTTGAATTTCTAATACAATAATAATACACTAATACAAAAATAAGCAACCTCTCCCTTCAAGTGTGCTATGGGGTATGACAAGTGATGGCAAATTGAAGCTGTAGTCCAGCAACGTTACTGTATGAGAACTATACATTTCTTATTTCCCTGATGCTGCCCTTAAGACTATTAAGCAATGATATTTTAAATGAACACTTTTTAAGTATGGGGTAGGAAACCAGAGATTAGTGAAATATAAGCCAAACTCAGCCCTTTGCGGGGAACTTTTTATTTTTTGTCTTTGTCTTCTCAACCCAAGTATGAGGAAAGAAGAACAAGGGAGAGTAGCAATATAGAAGATAGATTTCCTAATATTTCCAGCTTTCACCCTCAAGTGTGGGAGAAGGTAGATCAACAAACACAGATTTATTTTAAGCCGCAGAAAAGAGGCACTTGGTTCCATTACCTCCTTACGCATGAGAGCACTTGGGCTGAACGAATTCACTCATGTCACATGATCATTGCAATGGATTCCCTTTCTGAGTGCTCCCTAATTGTTCTCATGATTGTTGCTATGGCCAAGACCTCTCTAGTTGTGACCTCTTTCTCTTTAAGCCAAATGTGGTAGTAGCGAGAAAAAAGCCTTGGCACTATTGATTTGCCTACATAATCTTTCTGGGTCCAGTGAGAGTGTGGCTGGTGGTGCCATCGATGAGCTCCTGCTTTTGTATTCTAAGTAGGCCTGGTGCCAGTAATGACTATATTGTCATTATTGATGATTGTATCCTTTACTTACAAACATTCATTTAACAAGCAAAATTACAACAGCCCTGGAAAAAGTGACTTACTATTTATTTATTTATTTCGATTTTTACCCCGCCTCTCTTCCCGGTCAGGGGGAACTACTACCGGGCCTTGAACTGTCGACCATTGCAGCATCCTTGTGGTCACATGATCAAAATCAGGCACTTGAAAACCGGCATGTATTTATGTCGGTTACAGTATCCCAAGGTCACATGACCGCCATTGGCAATTCCCACTGTGATTCCAACAAGCAAAGTCAATGCAGAAAGCTAGTTTCACTTCACAATCGTGGCACAAAAGGTTGTAAAATAGGGTGAAACTCACTAAACAAATACTTTGCTGGTGGTTCCGATTGAGGTTGTAAGTTGAGGATTACCTGCATATATATTTATAGCTCTCTATAGTCTTAAGCTTTGACCAGAATTATCACTGTCATTGGTTTGCATTTCGGTTGTACGTCGTGCTGGTTTTTAAGCAGGTCACCACATGACGGCAGCCAATTTGTGTGATCTTTTTGTGGCAGTCATTAAGTGAATGCAGCGATAGTTAAGCAAACCCATTGTTTGCCATGGACATTTTTTTAGCCAGAAACCTGAAGTAAACATCGGTTTCCAGCCAAAAAAAAAAAATGAGGTAAATCACAGTCACATGACTAGGGTGCTGCAAATAGCCTTGAATGCAGACCAAGTGCCTAAAATTTGATTGTTTGACTTTGGGGGGGGGCGGGGGCTGTCCATTGGAACTTCAAATCTGGGTCAGAAATTCCTTTTTTGGGGAGGAGGGTTCGTTATAACTGAATAGTAGCTAAACAACTGGTTGTAAGTTGCGGACTACCTGTACATGTTAGATAGGTAAGTCTATTTGCCAAAATAATCCAAATCAAGAGAAGAGAATTCTTATGGAGAATTATATGCAAAATGACAGATATCTTTTAATGGGATTAAGATAGCCCTGTTGGGTATGTGTCAACCCTCACAGAACAAATAGCAAATAAGAGCCAATTACATGTAAGCTACTACGTAGTAGATTTATATTAAAGTAGATGAATTATTTGCTTGGCACTTCAGCAACTCAACAGCAATCTTCAGACTTGCTGGAGGTTTGGAAACAGTACGATCCATTCGCGTTTATGGAAACTTGGTGTAGAGAAATGTTGCTATAGGTGAAGTCTGTGTGACCATGGAAGTAGAAAGTTGTCTTACATAAATACCAGAAAATGCCCATCAACAAAAGGTAGATGGCATTGTATTACACCTATGTAGGAAAGTACACAGAAGAACAATATACAAATGGTTATATCTGTCTTAATAGTTTAACTTTGCTAGTTTTCTGTTTCTTTAATGGTTGCAGCTTTGAATACTGATTTTTTTTTTTTTGCCATTGTACATTTGTATTCATGAGGAAAAGTGACACCTCTGGGACTCAAACTTTCACTTTTGTTCCTCCTTCAGCAGAAAAATAGCCCTTGATTACAAAGAGCCCATCAGAGATAAGCAAACTGAAGGGGAGTGAAAACCATGCATGAGAAAATAAGCTAGTTAGAGGGGTGGGAAGGGAGTGAAAAGAGAGCAAAACTGCCTGGCAAATAAGGAACCTCTGTTTGTTGATGTGATGGGAGACCAAACCCCCACCCCTTACAGCATCCCAGAACTGTCAATCACCTGGTAATGTTTCTACAAGTGAAAAGTCAATGTGTTGTTGTTTAATTTGACATGACTCTTGAGCTGCGGAAAGGAACAGCATAATCGCTGCAGGGGACAGTTAAGTAACTCTGCTCCATGTCAGCTTGTCTCGCTCTGACTACTGCACTAAACGCTTTGCTGATGAGCGATAGATTTGGTTAAATACCAGGATAATTGCTAGCTATAGCACCCAGCACTCTTGTAATGCCTTGTAGTACATCAGTACTAGCTCTCGCCTCAGGCAGTCGGAGGCTTATCCACTCAAGAGGGCACTTATGTTCAATTATATTGTTCTCTCTTCCTTTCGGAGAAAGCAATTGTTGCTGAGCCAAATGAGCTATAATAAATTATATTTCTTTCCCCTCTAGACCTGTTGAGGTAGATCAGGCATGCAAATGCCAAAGCTGCTATTTTCTAAATCTTGCCAGTATTTTTTTTCCTGCCTATCTACTTCAGGTTGTCTGATTTTTGCAAGGCAGAGGTGTTATTTTAAAAATCTGTATAGTTCAAATTGCTCCACGAGTATGAACCAAATATGTACTTCTTCCTATTTCTAATATGTTATTTATTTTTGATGGAGGAGATACTTTTGAGTACAGGTCATCCTTGACTTATGACCACAATTGAGTCCACAATTTATGTTGCTAGGTGAGAAATTTGTTCAGTGGGCTTTGCCCCATTTTATGACTTTTCTTCCCACATTTGTTAAGTGAACCAATGCAATTGTTTAATTGGTCACACAGTTGTTAAGTGAATCTGGTTTCCCCATTGACTTTGCTTGTCAGAAGGTCACGAGCATTGTCAAGCATCCAAATGTAAATCACATGACCCTGGGGATGCTGCAACGGTCATAAGTGTGAAAAATGGTTATAAGTTATTTTTTTCAGTGCCATTGTAATTTCGAACAGTCACTAAATGAATTGTTGTAAGTCAAGGATTACCTACATATATATGAAGAGTTGCAGAGAGGGCCTGTAGTGTTTCGTGTCAAAAATCATGACGTATCTTGTGGCACTTTAACACATTTATTACTATGTAAAGTTCTGTGAATCACAAACTGTCTGAGCAGCGCAAGTTCTAAAATGGCATTGGAATCTGATTTTATTTGAAGACACGGTAGACCATCTTTTTTTCCTCCTCTATTTAATGCAGGATTTTAAGACTGTTTCCTCTGCTTTTCTGGGACACTCACTAAATATGTGTGGTGTTTTGTAACTACACTGACTACCGATAGGTACCATGTGACTGTCTTCATCCTTTATTGAGATGCTTCAGATGCATTTAGCCAGATACTATTTCATGGGGTTCAAACCTCCTACCGGGAATTGAACTCACAAACTCATGGAAGTTATGGAAAATGCTACACAGGAGAACAGGATACAATATAACATCTGCATCTTTCTGGTCTGAAAGTTTAAGGAAGGTAGACTGTATATGACAGCTTCTGGATATCCTTTCCTTCTACCACTGAGTAAGAGGATCTGGATAGTCTTTTAAGGCAATCCACTGAATATAGTCACCTAAAGTGAAGAAAGTCTGTGAATTCATTTCCACGTAGAAGGTTTGAACCCACAAAAGCCTCATTAAAAGATGAAAATGACCATGTAGTGTACATGGATGAGCCTCGGTGGCACAGTGGTTAAATGCAGCACTGCAGTCTCTGCTGACTCGTTCAGCAGGTTATTAGATCGAATCCCCAGGCTCAAGGTTGACTCAGCCTTCCATCCTTTCTAAGGTCAGTGAAATGGCCCAGATTGTTGGGGGCAATAAGCTGACTCTGTAATTCTTGGGGAGTGTTGTAAAGCTCTGATAAGCAGTATATAAAATCTGAGTGCTATTGCTAGCCATGTTGTAAGCCGCCCAGAGACCTTCGGGAGTTGGACGGCATAAAAATGTAATAAATAAAACAAATAAACAAATAAATAAATAAATAAAAATAAATGGATCTGTCCATATAATCACATACTCCCTTGGATTTCCAGGCCTTATATTTCCTCTACTTGTCCATCTTGACAGGTAGCTACATTGATACAATCTGTTTTTGAGTGGAGAGATGCCATTACTCACCTGAAGTGTAGTTTCATCCATATCTGATGAACTTTTCATTAACTGAGGTGACTAGGCAATAACAATAACACTTAGACTTATATACCACTTCATAGTGCTTTGCAGCCCTCTCTAAGCAGTTTACAGAGTCAGCCTATTGCCCCCAACAATCTGGATCCTCATTTTACTGATCTCGGAAGGATGGAAGGGTGAATCAACCTTGAGCCCATCAGGATTGAACTTCTGGAGTGAGCAGTGAGTTAGCCTGCAGTACTGCATTCTAACCACTTTGCCACCATGACTGTGCACCACCACCAGGCTCAAGCAATTTTGAAGTATGCGACGCTAGATTACAAGCCCAAGATTGGGATAATCAAGAGAAAACATTGTATTTGAATAAAAGCACCACAATAGGGTTAACAAACTTAGAGCTGAATTCTAAAGCCAGCATCAAAGTTGAGTATTCAGCACAGAACAAAAATAAAAACAAACCCTCTTAGGATTTAATGTCCCTGCTTATAGATTTCCATTTTCCCATGGTTTTCTAGGCCTCATTGGGCCCAATTTCATGACATTTCTTAGGTACCTATTTGAGAACAAAGACAGTCCAAATTTTGTCCTTTGTAAGTCCTTTCATTAAGGGAGACATTGACTAGGTTTTAAGAATGCTTCAAAGTTCTCCAACAAGCCAGTAGGCCACTCATAATTAAGAGGCCCCTTAAACTACTACATTGATGTTTTGAGGTCAGCCCTGAGGTCAGGAAAGAAAGCTCTAGGGGTTTCTGACATGTACATTTAATGTTTACAGAGATAAAATCTATTATACTCAAAATGACTTATTCTGAAAAGATGTATACTTAGATGTCGTTCTTGTAGAATAACTACATCTATATTTACACCCCCTGCAAAAACAGATTCTGTGTTCACTGGGACTTATTTTCAGACAAATTTGTTGGAATCCTGTGCTCACATCTCTAGCATGGTGGGGTTTTTTTTTAAATCATAATAGGACTTTTGAAAATTTCCTTTTTAAAAGGGGAGAGAGGAAGTGGAAGAGATACACAACCCAAACTCTTTTCTTCCACACTCCTTTTTTTATTAAGGTAAATTGTTGTTTTTTTAAATGAAGTTTTGGGGAAAAGATAGATAAGATGAAATGTGTTTACACTTTTCATTTGTACTTGTTCCTTTGACACGACTTAATCTTCTCTCTAACTACAAATAAAGGGGTGGACTGCAAATGTATGTTACAATCCTTCCATTTATATCTCTTACATTGCTTTGAATGCCAAGAATAAAGGACTTGGAAATTATGCCAGAGGTCTGTCATGTTATGCTTATTTTAGATGCTTTGATGTTAATGAAAAGAATTGGTGGTCAAAAGCATCAAAAAACTATGTGATGAAGTATTAGATACAGAAACAATAACATGTTAGGGCAAATAGGGGCAGTACTGAAAATACCTATTCAATGTCCAGTTACTAATTATAGTGAGATTGGTAACATGTGAATAGAAAGGATCAAAGTTTCAAGACAGAGGAACACTTTGTATTGTGGAAGGAAAAGTAAACTGGATCTTAGGCCACTATTTTAAGCAGCAGCCAGTACAGGTCGTCCTCGACTTACAATAGTTCATTTAGTAACCATTCAAAGTTACAACGACACCAAGAAAAAAGTGACTTATGACCATTTTTTACATTTACGACCATTGCAGCATCCCCATAGTCATGTGACCAAAATTCGGAGGCTTGGCGTTTGACTCAACAGTTGCAGTGTCCTGGGATCATGTGATCCCCTTTTGCGACTTTCTGACAAGCAATGTTAATGGGGAAGCCAGATTACTTAACAATTGTGTTACTAACTCAGGGATGTCAAACACAAGGCCCGTGGGCCAGATCTGGCTCTCGGGGCTATCCTGGAAAATGTAAGGGGCCAGCCCACATCACTTCAGGTATTTTGAAAACTACCCAGTACATTCTACATTAGTCTTCCTAATCCAGTTCTGTGTTAGGATTACAACCAGTGGGTGGGATTCAAATTTTTTTACTACCGGTTCTGTGGGCATGGCTTGGTGGGCATGGCTATGTGGTCAGCCAATCAGAGGTGATATTTGCCAGTTTTCCAAACCAATCAAAATACCGGTTGTCCCGATCCTGTCAGAACTGGCTGAACACCACTTCTGATTACAACTCCAAGAATTTCCATTTAACACTGATCATTGACTGGAAAATGCACTTTATCTTCTGTTAAATGACCAGTAGCTGATATGGGACCATATGAAAAACCCCATTTGCCCTCTTGCAATCTGACTTCTTTTGTGAAGATCTACTTCGTTTTGGATACACCGAATTTTGATGTTGTTTTCATGAAAACTTGGTTTAATCAATTTAGGCTTCTCTCATTATGCAGAAGCTCTCCCAAGCAGTTAATCATTAGGGAGATAACATTGTTTCTCTGGCTTTTATGCATTCCAGTTAAAAAGAACTTCTGTTTTTAAGTTCACATGGACAGTATGTGCCTGCACATAAGGTTGCTTCTCAAAGTATGATCGTGGTATAGATGTTTTACCGGGGAAAGAAATCCTTACCCTCACTGCTCTTTTATTATATTCCTTAGTTTAGACTGGCAAGGATTTTCTTTTCAGCACATTCTTGCTTGTAAACATTGACTTAAAAGCAAATTTTGTTGGATTTATTAAGGCTTACTTTCAAGGAAAGGAAAATAAGTTTGCAACCTTAATGTAGATTTTCAGCTGAAAGAACATAAGAATGTAAAAAAGCTTTAACAAATAATTTCTGCCTTTTCAGAGCTTAAATCTTTAAAATATTGCTTTGCATTAAGAGTCTAATGGTCTTAAAATGTAAAATACAAATAACATTTTGTTTTTCAAGCATGACTGTCTTCGTGGTTTTTCACATCTCTAGAAGCATATTATATTTCCAGGCCATTGACTTAACAGCAGTTCACTCAAGTTAGTCTGTTCTTTGTATGGTATTGGTCCTTTGATGATTTCATTCTAAAAGTTAGTTTTCCCCTAGCATTTTTTCTCATGATGCTGGCATGGAGAAGAGCTAAAAGGGGAAGAAGGGGAAAGTAAGGCATTGGGAAGATCAGGCAGGCAATTTAATGGAAATGCCACACAAAAAGCCATGGACATCATTGGTGGGATGATTAAGGGGAGGTAGAGAAATTTAGGCACTGAGAAAGTTGCCCAAGCAGGCCAGTTGAAAATGGCATGCTTGAAACCAAGACCTTCAATGATGGCAGAAGCCAACCAAAAATAGGAAAAGGAAGGTATTGAGAAGGCTGTGAAAGTCACATACAGTAGACCTCAACTTGTGACCACAATTGAGCTCACAATTTCCATTGCTAAGTTGCAAATTTGTTAAGTGAGTTCTGCCCCATTTTACAACCTTTCTTGCCACAGTTGTTTAAATGAATCACTGCAGTTGTTAAGTGAGTCACAAGGTTAAGTGAATCTGGCATCCCGTTGACTTTGCTTTTCAGGAGGTTGCAAGAGGTGGTCACATGACCTGGGATACTTCAACCTTCATAAACACATGGCAGTTGCCAAGTGTACAAATTCTGGTCATGTGACTGTGGGGATGCTGCCGTGGTGTGAAAAATGGCCATAAGTAACTTTTTTCAGCGTTATTATAACTTTGAATAGTCATTAAAAAACGGTTGTTAAATTGAGGACTACCTATAGAAAAGGAGACAAAGCCTTACCAGCCTTGTCCTAATAAACCTATGGGACCTCTTGATTTCATTCTAGTTTGGCCAAATCTCAGGTCTACCAGCGTGATTTGAAACATTGAAATGTTAAATTTTGGTCCATAGCATCCTTGACAACCAGCAGGGCTAGCTGAAGTTGATGGAAGTTAAAATCCAATTGCATCTGAGGAGGTTCCACATTTCTTGTCTGTAGAGGATTTTTGAAAGGGGGATTAAGGGACTTTCCTCATACAGCACTTGTGATCAGTAAGAGAGGACATCTTTTTCATTTTAGAGGCAGGGCTAGTCTGGCTTTTTCTGACAGGAAGAACTCAATCCAGATTTTGTTCTTTCACTTAGTAGTTGTTCAGCGTACTCTTCACTGCTTTGTAGGAGATTAGCTTAAGCAACCTTCCTAAACCTAATCCTTCCATTTATTCATCTTGTCTAACTAGAATTGGAAAGAAAATATCTCGGAGTTGACACATGATTTTCTTCTGCCCATCACATTATGGCTAACAAAGGACTTAAATCAGAAACAGAATAGAGCTGGAAAGGACCTTGGAGCAGTGGTGGGATTCAATTTTTTTTACTACCGGTTCTGTAGGCGTGCCTTGGTAAGCGTGACTGGGTGATCATGTGAGTGGGTGGGTGTGGTCAACTCAATGTCACTCCCACTCAGTCGCATGACATCCCCCAGACACACCTACCCAAGTTTTGTGGCTCCTGGTGTTTTCTGTGGGAAATGGGTCATGTGACTGGGTGGGCATGGCCAGCTTGATTGGTCTCACCCTTAGGAAATTTCTCCTTAGTCCAACTCATAATAAAATAGCACAATAAAATAGCACAGTTCCAATATTTAGAATAGAACAGAATAACAAAGTTGGAAAAGACTTTGGAGGTCTTCTAGCCCAACCCCCTGCTTAGGGAGGAAACCCTACACCACTTCCAACAAGTGTTTATCCAATCTCTTCTTAAAAACTTCCAACGTTGGAATATTTACAACTTCTGGAGGCAAGTTGTTCCACTGATTAATTGTTCCGTCAGAAAATTGGCGGGAGTCCATCTATTCTCCTGTGGAAGCTATAACGGGCTCGGTGACATAGGAATGGGCTCCGCCCCTTCGTCAGGCAAACTCAACTGTGAAGGGGTGGAGCTTCTCTCTGCTTCCCCAGTTCGTTATTGCCTCTCAAAGGCAACAGTCAACTCGCTTCACATCTCGTACCTGCCTTCAGCTTCATTCAGGTTTTCCTAAAAGGAAAGAAAAGAAAGGATTGCAATGTAGAAGAGGGAGGAGGCTCCCAGGCCCTGGAGGGGGGGGGGGAGAGATTGTTGTTTTTCCTGGGGAACCTTCAGATCAGTCAGAGGACCTTCCCCAGAAGCTGAGCCGAGTCGACAGGGATAGCTAGGCCTCCTCCCCCTCCCTCCACCGGGCATCAACATTTTCAGGTGGCCTCGCTCTGTCGTAGAGCAGGGAGGCTCCACTGTCGCAGGCATCTCGGGAGGCCGCCTGGCGCCCCCTGCGCGAGCCCTGCGGGGGGGGGGAGAGAGAGAGCGCCTCCAAGTCTGTGCCAAAATTCAAACCCGGCTATCGTGCCACCTTTGGGACGCCGCAGCTCGAGTGGAGTTTTTTACTTTAATTTCCTCCTCATGCCTTGCATCTGCCAGCAGAATTCGGCGCGCAGGCACACAGCGGCTCAACTGTTCCTCGGCTCCATCTGGGTGCGGCAGTGGCTGGAGATCAACTAGCCCGCAATAGCCGCTTGGGTCATTTGGTTCCTCAGCTCTGCCCTGTTTGGGTTCAGGACCGCTAGGCTCATTT
>JANHGC010003899.1:93283-105434 GCA_027560395.1 Boaedon fuliginosus | reverse complement strand
ATAGATAAATCTAATATAGCTGTTCTATATGCCCTTTGCAAAATGTTCTATTGTTATATAGTTCACATGTTCTTAACTTTTGGCAAGCGAGTTAAGCAAAAATGAACTTGGCATCTCATTTTATTCCCATAGAAATTTGAACACTGTTCAAAGTATATTTAAGGTTTAAAAGAGACAAGTTCCTACATACTTCTCTGAAAAAAATTTTGTTTGAGTGTTTTCTCAACCCAGAAGAATGAATAAATTCTTTCCTGTAAAAAAACAAACAAACCAGAAAACAAGCTTCATTTTTAAAGTAACCAAATATTGGGACATGCTGAGAATAATTTTAACCATGGGAGAACAGTGGCTTTGTAGGCACAAAGGTGATTGTATACTCTCTGTCCATACAGAGTGTGTTTGCGTGTGTAAGTTTATCAGAAATTTTAGTGTAAACATGAAAATATATAACAGAAAAGGCATAAGAACCACAGATGGAAAAGAAAGAGAGAGACAAATAATGGTTGATCTTCCTTAGAGCAATTACAAAGAAAGTTATTCTCTCTGCTCTCTTTGAAACTCCATTACAGGGTTCTCTTCTTTCCATAGTCAATTTTCTTTTTATTCTGCAAATCCATAGATCATTTCTTTTCAGCAAAATGTCCATAAGAGATCCCTAGACTTTGATGCAAGTACTTATTGCTTTTATCGCAAATCAAATAGATCATTTTTGAAATTCTGCCATCTTCTCAAATTGTCCTTCATTTCAATGATTTCCATCTTTCTGCATAGAGTAATTTTACTGCAGTTAGTATATCTGTAAACCCCCAAACTTCCTTAAGCCTTCCATTCATATAGTGTTATGTTAATTTCTGTACAAATAGATCGCATCCAATGAGAATTGTTTACAAGCAAGGAGGGAGTACCATTTAAATCTATTGGAAAAAGGACTATGAAAGGTCCTGATAATCTGTATAATATATTAGCTATTGATAACTGAGTGAAACAATAATGAAGTTATGAAATATAATGAAATTAAAATTCACAGCAGAAACAATACAGCTGGCTGGATCACACATGCATTAAATTCACAGCCTGTATGATCAAACTGCATCACTGTCCCCACCTGTATCTTTTTCCCCAGAAATAAACAAGGAGTAGCCAATACTTCAGCATCTATAAAAGGTCTTGGGGAACTCCAGGGAGTATCAGTTGATCACAGAAGTGTTACTTAATACTCTTTATAATGAAAATGTTTGTAATTTTGTCCTTCTTCCTGAAGGGAAGAGGTTAATCCCATCCCTAGATAGTGATCGATGGGTTTCCCTGCCCTAATCCTGTCAGTTTCTATTGTTTATTGACTTGATTCAGCATGTATCGGCTGCATTCCAGCTGCAACTGTTAAGTGGTTCTTGGCTGTCTGCCCAGAGCGAGGGGTGGGGGGGAACCTCTCTTGCACTTTATTTTTAGCCAGTTCTCCAAACTTCATAAGCAATTATATAACGGTTCATGAAAACTGTCTGAATCCCACCTGTGCCTTGGAGGTCTTCTACTCCAGCTCCCTGCTGGATTTTGACAACAGGATGCCTCTGTATTTTAGGACAATATTCCTTCATTTGAATTCTTTGCACTCAGCTCAATTTAGCTCCCCAGTCCACATTTATAGACTTTTTTTGGTGGACTCTGATGAGAAATTAGATCCAAGCCCTGACTAAAGTTCTTCCCACACTCCAGGCAATTATTTCTCTTTCAAATGAGTCCTTCTTCAAGGTGAAGAAAGGTTACTGTTATCTATCTGATTATTTCTTTATTTTATTCTTAGATTAATCATGTATTGTGAAAAAACCCCAAAAGTAGTCCACAAGAGAAGATACTCTCCCATTTTCCAGGTAGACAAACTTCTGAGTTGAGGGGCATCTTCAGAAAGGCTTAATCTGCTGTTATGAGTAAATAGGTTTTTGCCAAAGAGGTAGTGCTGTAGATATTCACTTGCATTTTTATTTTATTGGACTGTATTGTATTTCTATAGCTGCCCACCTCAAAAGTGACTCCAGACAGTGTACATAAAAAAATATAAAAACAAATTTAGAACAATACAAGATACTTCATGTGGATACCAAATAGAACTTTCCCATGAATATTAATACAGCCAGTGGTGCGCTTCAACCGATCTAATGACCGGTTCGCTTTGCGTGTTCATTGCTTTGAATACTTGCCTTGTACTGCAGCGGCTGTGACCAAAAACAGCTGAGGCGCAGCAGTCCCCACTGCCATGCAGATCAGCTGAGCTTCAGAAGACAGAAATAAAGGTTGGAATAGCACAGGGGCAAGTGGAAGGGCCCATTTCATTGCCAACTCATCAGCGACAGAACCAGTTCCCCCAAACCAGCGCCAAAGGAAGAAATGGTTCGCTTGAACCGGGCCGAACCGATAGAATCCCACCCCTGAATGCAGCCAAGAAATGCAGTTCTTACCTGGAATCCTAGGGCTAGAAGGGATCTTGGAGGCTTCTGGTCCAACCCCCTCCCCCGCCCCTAGTCCAAGGCAGGAGTCTTATACCAACCCAGTCACGCTTGTACAATTTCTTTTTGAAAAACTCAAGTGGTTTTTATACACCAAGCCCCAAGCCTGGACCCACAACCAAGCTTGAACCAGGTAATAACTGTGACGTTTTGCCCCATTTGTGACTTCTAGCCTCACATAACAGTACATGCCATTAGTCAAGAAGGATTGTAACCAATTGTGAATAATTACTGCCAAGTTTGACAGTTCAGAAAGGTCACAGGTTGTGCAAACACACTCCTCGCCACAATTACCACCTGCAAATCCACTGACAGCCAAGCATCAGGAAACACTGTCAAATTGTGAATCTGTTCTTTCTGGGCAGATTCTACTTTTCTGTTTCCCGACATCATCTCTGTTTCATCTGGATTTAATTTCCGCTTGTTCTTCCTCGTTTAGACCTTGGTTGAAATTAGATAAATGTAAGGACATGAGTTGCTTCCTTATTTGTATAAGCTCAGAATGGTGGAGTCCATGTATCTACAATAGAAAAATCAATTATTCTTAAAGATCTGTGAATAATTGAATGTAGATTGGTATTCTAACCTAGGCACAAGTACCCATTACTTTCAATAAAAATATAATAAATTAATGGTGAATAGTTTGTATTTATTGTGATATTTATTATTAAGAAATGTGTGAGGTTCTTCTGTTGGTTTGGTTTGGTTTGGTTTAGTTTAGTTTAGTTTGGTTTGGTTCAAATCAGTTTTCAACTATGGACAACTTCCCGGACTAGTCCCTACAGTTTTTCTTGACAAGATTTCAAGTGGTTTACCATTGCCTCTTTCCTAGGGCTGAGAGAAAGAAACTGGTCCAAGGTCACGCAGCTGGCTTTCTGTCTAAAGCGGGACTAGAACTCCCAGTCTCCCAATCTTTGGTACCTGGTACCTTAATTATTATATCAAATTGACTCTCAAAATATTAGAATTATAAAAATATCATGGCCTTCAACTATTTAATAACATTGATTGTAAAAGATTTCATTTGTATGTTTTTCTCTTTCTTGAAAGCAATAGAAGTAGTAAGTTTAAATCAATGGAGTCAAGGAAAAGAGAATGACTCTATAGTCCACTTGAAAGAAATTCATTGGATATAGTTCCCCACTAAATTATAACCACTCAAAACAGAATGACTGCAACACATTTTCTTCTGCAAATGACTCTGTCGACCAAAGGATTTTGCTAATTATATCATAGATTTCCCCATTGATGAATATATGCAGAATTAACACAGGAGCATCAATGTTACCCTTTCACTATTATTGTTGTACAAGAAGCCATGGCAGATGTTGGCAGTTAGTTAACACAAACATTAGTCTTAACGATTGGCCATTTGTATTTGATGATGACAAACTGAAGCCTGGTGGAAATCTGAGGCTCAAACCAATCAGGAAGTTAATGAGGAGAGAAATTACCACTGCAGCTTCTCCTTAATTACATCCAGGCTGGGTGGGAAAGGAGTGCTGTGGGTGAATCTTGACTCATCAAAGGTGAATGAGATCAGAGACCCTTCCATTTTGTGTTTTGTATCAAGCAGAGATTGAAATGTTGCAAATATTTCATCCACTATATTAGCTTTTAAACTGTTTAAAAGTTTGCTGTTTATTGTTCTGGAACCTGAGCACTTCCTTTGGTGTAACGTTAGTTCTTCAGTGATTTGGGTCCTGCATCTTGCTGTATATGCCACTTTCTACATTTATTCCATCCCTTCTGTATGCGGCCACTGAAATCGGGACACCTTCCTCTGGCCAGAGATGGGCAACCTCTTGGATTAGGAGTCTCTTTTACTCATGTATTTATTTACAAGTGTTTGTATCCTACTCAGTCACTTTTTCACAGCCTATCACAAGATTGAAATCCAGGCCAGCTTGGAAGAACAGCTGTGTATTCACTTAAAATATACCCAGGTTAACCCCCAGAATGTCTGGAGAGGGGAATGGCCCAAGATTCCTTTTCATGGCCTGATCATTAATGATCTCTCTTTCAAACCATCTGGTTTTGACCTGCCTCGCTTTGTCTGTTTGAAATTGGACAGAACTAGGTGTAATACTGGAAGAAGGGCCTCTGCCCTGTATCAGTGAGGATGAAGCGGTCCAGGAATTGGTAACCTCTTTGGCACGCACACTTTGCTATATTTCAAGAGAAGATACCAAGAGAGAACTCCTTATGGGCTTTTTCAGACAAGGGGGGAAGATAAGAGAAAGTAAGATCAGCAGTTGCAACCTTTGCCAAGCATTTTGAGAATAAGATAGAAAACAACAACAACAGAATGTTCCTTTCATGGAAGAAAAACTCCTGAGAAATTGAAAAACAAATTCAGCACAGCACTACTGTTGGGCTTCCAAGAAAGAGGCAATTACTTAGTTGGGGGAGAGACAGTTGCCCTGACAACTAGAATTTAGGACTTCTGGGAGTACTTGCATAGTAGCAATCCCCACGCATAGAGTCATGTGCAAAATATACCTCCAGTTTCAATCTTGTTATAATTGCTAATGCTGTTTCTTACACTTTTGTAGAATTTGGGGCCATATGTCTGTAGAATAAGCATGGCTTCTCTCTGAATTATATCCAGTAGTCCAAACTGGTTGTGTGTGTGTGTGTGTGTGTGTGTGTGTGTGCACGTGCAGTTATTTCTTCAGTTGCATAAAGAGTCCATATTAGCAAAACACATATAAACAAAGGAACTCACCTCTGATTCCCATTTGAGTTACCACCTTTTTCTGGGCCTTTAAAAGCAACTAGGAACTCAGCTGCTGAGTTATTGCTTGAGTTTTCTTTGTGATGTACCTATTATTGGAACCTTTTCCAAAATAAGTAGCAGTGTCAGTTCAACTGGAGTTGAAGTCAAGTTGACTCCTGCTGCCTAAGAACAGCCATTGCTACCTTTTTTTCAAGATGAGCTCTCCGTACATTTTAATAAGACCCTAACGGATTAGTATTTTTATTTCTGCTCAACCAAGAGGCAGCCCTTTGTCAAATGTATTAAATGTGGATGATACATGGATTGAAGAACATCAGGAAATCTCAGGACCGCAGACTCTTTTGGGAAATTGAAAAGGCATTCGTCCCCATTGCCGCCTCCACCAGCAAAGTCAATGTGGGAAGCCCGATTCTCTTAACAATTGTGTTATTAACTTAATTGCAAGAGATTTGCTCAACAACCATGGCAAAAAAGGTGATAAAATTGGATGTGACCCACTTAACTGCCTTACTTTCAGTTGTTAAGTAATTCTCAATTATGATTGTAAGTCGAGAACTGTCTGTACGTTTTTATACCTTTTGTATGAACATCTTCTATGCAAATATCCTTCTCTGGAGTGCTTCCACCATCAAAAGCTACCAGTAGTATGTTGGTGACAACTTAGGTAGCTTTTTCTCAAATTGAATGCAAAATAAATAATCCTGGAATATTGGTCTGCCATCTAATTGGCTTAAATGTGTCTTAACATTGATGTTAATGTTTCTGAAAAGTATTGATTGGTTAAGGCGTTCTGTCACTGACATCTGCCTGGAGGCAAGGAGGTCCTATGTTATGTGTCATGACAAACATAAATTTGGTACCTATACGAGACTTTATGACTTCAGATAAGTGCATCATTTGTGTCATTGTATGATGCATGTGTCATTTTTAAGACTGTGTGTCTTGTAGGTATTTCTGTTTACTTATGCTATTGCTGTTCTGTATTGTAATTGTTTTATGTCTGTGTTTTGGTTTTATTGTGTGCTTTTTAACTACAGTCCACTTTTTAAAAACATTAAGGAAAACTCCTATTCTTCCAAGCCTTAAGCAGATACAAAGTCCTCTTGATTTTAATGAAACAATCACATAGTCTTTATAAATCTAATTCAGGTATTACCAGAACTTCAAGGAGGAGTCTTTGTTTTATTCTGCATAAAATACAATCTATTCATCATTCAGTTGTTTCATTGAAATTAGAAGAGGTTAGTTAATACACAAACATCTGCTTAGATGTTTAGAACATCCCGTAGATTGTCAGCTTATATGACAAGCACAGAGTTTCTGAGTGTGCCTTTTCTCATGCAGGAGATGCTTTGGTGGCACAAGTTTTTTCAAATTTATGAATTTCCCCTATCAGCCAGCTCTTAAAATTGTGGGAATCTTACAGAGAGCGGGAGATGTTCTCCAGTTTTTGAATGGACCTGCAAAGGGTTTAGAAAGGTCAAATATATCTGACTATTTATACCTGTATGTTTATCTGAAGTGCAAACAATCTAGTACCAGATTGTTGGCCAACCCGTGATTCAAGTTAATGTTTTATGTTTCATGACTCACCATGGGCAGCATCTTCTCCCTCTCCACCTATCCCTGGGAAAATGGGTGAGATAAATGAATCTGGGTATCCCTAGAAAAAGACAAGTGTGAATCCTGAGGTTTTTGTAACTGACATTCAACCTTGGACCAACTGTGGTTCTTCTCTTCCAGAATAATATGTAAATTAGAGGAGGCCAACTTATTTTCCAAAGAAAATAATGAAAATAAAAATATTTTCCAAAGAAAATAAAACTTATTTTTGATCTTATTAGAGATCAACTCATTCTCCAAAGCACCAGAGGGCAGGACAAGAAACAATGGATGGAAATTAAGGAAAGAAATACCCTGGAATTAAGGAGAAACTTCCTAACAGTGAGGACAGTTAACCAGTGTAACTGTTCAGAAGCTGTAGGTGCTTCATCACTGGAGGATTTTACTGGAGAGACATCTGTCTGACAGGGTATATAGGGTCCCCTGCTTGAAAAGGTTTGACTGGAAGATGCCCAAGGTCCCTTCCAGCTATATTCTGAATTTGAATCTGAAATATTATACATGTCTAGGACTATGCTTACAAATACAAGTTCTGGATCTTCATTCATATTGATATGCCCATGGGTAAGCCATCTGTGCAATATTATTATTCCATGTCATTTAACTTGGTATTCCCTTTTTTCTTTCTCCTCCCCCTTTATCCCATTGCTTCTTTAGTATTTTCACCACCCAGTAGTCAAGATTCTGGCTTGGTTTCCCTTTCCAGCAGTTCTCCCATCAGCAATGAAAGTACCAAGGCTGTGCTGGAGTGCGAATCCGCCTCTGACTCCAGCACCTTTCCAGTTCATTCTGTTATGGAAGATGGCGAATAAGCGGGGATGAAAAAAATAAAAGTCCTGGAGTGGATTCCCTTGAAGAAGTGCCTTTGTGTTAATTTGGGTTTGCCTGTTTTGTGATGACAGATGCTGAAATAACTGTTGATAAAATGTTCACTTATTCCCTTTATATTTGTTCTGCACTTTGTGATTTTCAGTCTTAGATAAGAATGAGAATAGTATAGTGTGAAGGGCTGCAAGAGCATTACCCTTAAGTATATTGAAAGAAATGTATTGGTATTCTCTAATATTTTTTTTAAAGTCCCTTTTTGACTAACAAACAGTATATAAATAAAATTAAAAGATTATCTTGTAGATAAAATGTAATCAAAGTTCAATGTATGCAGAAGATTGCTTATAATCGATGGATCCAGCACAGAAGAGTTTGATTAATTCTTTAATGGTGTTCAAAAGCAAGGTATTTCAAATATGAAAATTTGAGAAATAGATAGCTTCCTATTGTGAAACAGAATTGCTCTTTTTTAAGCTGCACTGCATGAGTTAAGATTGAGATGTAAGATTTCTATGTTTTACAGACCCAAGGATCTTTTTTCCTCTTTTTATGATATATAAAAGTAGATAAAAGTTCAAGCAAGAATTGTGTTTTTAATTAATAAAAGATCTGTGATGGATTTTTCTTAGTTCTCTTTTAATGGAAGACACTGTATTTTGGCCAGATATAGCCTATATTGCTAGCCTCAAATGTAAAAAAAAGTTTGTACAAGTTCAGCCTTTTGCTACAATGTTAGCTCCAAGTAAAAATGGCCTTTAAAAGTTATTATAGTTTTTTTTAATATTCTCTTAAAAATGCCTTAGCATGTACTTTCTCTTAGCTACAGAAGCCAACCAGAAGTAAAACTGCTCTTTAAAAGAATTCATTGTTCTCTATAGTTGCAGTAGTACTGAAATAAAAATGTTATTGATGACCAAATTTTCTTGTGTGTGCATAGTTGGTAAGCTGTATTAAACAGGGGAAAAAAAGAAAAAGAAATTACTTGTATTTTCTTCACTGTGCTTTGAAAACATCTATTTGATTTCGCCCCCATCTGTTGTAATCAATAACCTGACCATCTTGTTTTTTATTAAATGCACTTACTCTTAATTTCATCCACCAGTGGTTTTAGAGAGAATAATGTGGAGTTACCTATATGGGCTTGACATTATAAATCACTTCTTGGGGCTGAATTGTATAGTGGTATCGATTGATCCTGATATATCACAGAAATTTACTGTCACTTCTGTTTTCAATTAAAGATACAATCAGTCAGATAATGACTTAATTGGATTTTACAGAAGATTGAGTTTTATTGCCCGGTGCTTTACGAGTTTAGTTAAGGAAGATCATTTTATCACACTTGTCAGCCTGCGACTGCAGTTGGATGCCTTCTGCTGCAGCCTGCTGCTGTTGCCATTGTGACAGACACATAGTTGGAGCAGAGGGCAAAAAATCTAAGGACGAGGCGGCTGAGCTGGGCAGCGAACAGCCAACTGCAGCCAAGGCAATGCCTCCCCGTTTGCTTTCCTTCTAAACTGTTGAAATATAGAGCTGGGATTTCCTAGTGGAGCTCACCGTTTCCCTCCTGAGCTCAGTTTTCTTTTTCCTCTCTCGATCATCCAAGGAGAACATGCAACAATGGAGGAAAGTTGGGTGTTTATTGTATGAAAGAATGTCACTGTGCCAGTCCAACCCTGGCAAGGATAAGATGGATTTAGAAGCATCCTTACCTCTCTGGGCATGGATCACACAAGGATCCGATTACATTCTATATCAAGTTTCTCTTTTAGGTCTGTTCTTTAATACATTGCCAAAAGTTGCCTGGCCATATAAGTAATCCAAGGCCACTTTGCTATTAAAAACAAATTCAACTGGAATTATCAGAAGAAATACATAGGATAACCTTACCAGCAAATAAAGCTGGCATGGAATCCTTCCACTTTTTCCTCCAGATATATATTGGACAGGAGATCTGTGTTAGTCCAAAAATCAGAAATAAGTCCGATAGTGCCTGCAGCTCACTTAGCTACTCCATGTATCTGATTAAGCTTATTCAATTGCTATTGGGCTCTTCAAAATACATGTAATTTCTTTTTAATTGAGTGTGACTCAAGAGAGTCTATATTTGCAAATAAAGATTTGGAGCAATTGAAAGATTCAGAGTAACTTACATAAACAAAACATTGTTTATATATACTCCAAATTGAATGTGTATCATAAAATTCTGTCCAGTCTCAATGTATTTCAAATGAATACATTGAAGTATTAAGTATTTTATTCTTAATCCATTTGGCCAAGGTTGCCCATTTTTACAGATTAGAATAGCTTCCCAAATACAGTCTAGATATATGGAAATAATTAGTAAATGAAGCCTGGTCTAAACTTCCCTTTGAAGATCAAGCTGCTGCCCACTTTTCAAATATAAGTGACCTCATGTAACAACCAGGAAATATCCTTGAAGGGCAAAAAAAATGAAGATATGGAATAGGAACTGCCAGTACTTTGGTCCTTTCAATACGAGGAATTTAGATTTTTCTATCTACCTTCCTTTGGGAGGTGCGGGTGGGATGCAATCTATTGAAAAAGAAAACTTCAAGAAATGGCAATTGTCATTACTTCAATTTGTCCCAATCTATAAGTACCAACACAATGAGCCAAAAAAGCAAATTATTTTCCTGGATTTATCAAAAGCACCTCCACAATAACACCAGGTATTTTTACACACGGGGGGGGGGGCAGGGGTGAGCTAAAACTGCATACAACAGATGCAATTCCATTACCCTTTTAATATTGTGTCCTCAAGTATCTTAGATCATTTTCATGTATGAATTTGAGAGTTGTACTTTAATGTTATCACCATGTGTGAATGTTTTTAATAAAACCATCTTTAAAATCATCTAGGAAATGATGGAAAAACCACTGCCCTATTCCAGAAGAGAAGATAGTATCTGCTAAACTCCAGGGTCTTGTGTTACTCAGGGAAGCTTAAAAATCCAGAGCTACCTATTTTGTTATGACATTGGAAAGTTGCAGAATAAAATGGAAAATGAAATGAGTATATAATTAGAAGAAACAAGAAGAAACAAAAAATAAGAGATTCCAACTCATTCACAACATAACACAACTTGAACATTTAAAATCCGTTTACAGCCATTATCAGTGCAATTCTAGGTACAATTTACCCTCACTGAAGCCAATGACAAAAATCGCCATATACATTTTTATAGGATTGAAATGTTAATTTACATGTTTGTAGGTTGTACCCAACACATTTGCATTGGTACCTTTGAGAAAATTGCTGAAGCTTACATCAGCATTTCTTGCGGTTAAATCATTGTTTCCTTTTCAACCATTTTTCAAGAGTTGATTGAAAAGGCATATATATCTTAGCGAGAGTTGCAATGTTAATTAAACATGTAGTAACTCAGCTTAGATCATGGTGTCAGCATCATGCAGAATTGGCACTATATAGGCAATTTAATCAAACATGATTTTTTGTTTCTGATTAATATCAAATATTGAGGATTAGAGAGCAAAGCCAAAGACATAAAACTGACGATTTTGAGTCTCCTATGTAATGTATGAGTGTAATGTATACAACAACGTGGGTGTAATGTATACAACAAATGTTGACAATAGCACAAGCAACCCTAACACTTAAGAATAAATATTGGGGTGTTTTGTTTTGCATTTTTCTGGTTTCAAAAGGGCAGTAAAACCTTAAAAACAAAAACAGCTAGATTTTAAATCTTTGCAGTTCATTATTCCCAAGTACACCCCTTTTATAGAATTATTTTGTGGACACTTTCATTCATAATTTACAACTTGAATTCCTTTTTTTACACCACTGCATACATTTAAGCAGTACTAAGATTGCTTTTGGTCTAATGCAAAGTGTAACCTATTTACAAATGCTTGAAGAAATGAGGGCTATCTAATAAATAGTAATTTAATGTAAAGAGAGTATAGGTTCCATTCTTATAGCAGGTATATTAAGGTGTTACATTATTTTATAAGGAGTGCCTTATATTTTTGTTTCTTCATTCATGTACTTGTGACACCGTAATCTTATCCAGCTGAAACTAAGTCACTTGTACAGCTCTGAACCCAAACACCTTAATTACAGAAATTAATCATTGCCAATTTACTCCATTAATGGGCACAAATTTTGGCAAGAGGTTCTAGTGAAATAATAAGCAGTTGCTTTTTAAAAACATCTAAGCCAATACATTTAAATACAGAATAGTGGAAAAAGCATAATCCTTTACAACAGTGTGAGAATGAACTCCCGCCCCCCCCCAAAAAAAACCCCAGGTAGCAATTTACCCTTTAGAACTAGGTCCAAAAATGTCCTTACATAAAGACACATGTTTAGTGAAGTTTAAACATGTGAAATCTGAACCAATTTAAGCAGGCTTTCCTCTTTTTAACTAGCAGGCAAAAAAAAAAATCCTTGCAAATAAATCTATTTAGGAGG
>JANHGC010003899.1:69580-80233 GCA_027560395.1 Boaedon fuliginosus | reverse complement strand
CCAAGACTCTATTCTGAGCTTACCAATGGGGGTGGGGGTGGTGGGTGAGGAGGAAGAGACTGCAGTGCTGTGGGCCTTACCTGGGAACAGTCTCATGGGATTCAACAGACTGAATTCACCTGCACAGAATTGTTGCAGTTTCCTTTATTTTTATTAGGCTTCCACCTGAGCAAGCAAACAACCCCGCCACACATTTTTAGGAGTTTAAATTCTATTGCAAACGTCCATAATTTGAAGGTGCATATTTACTTCAAAGGACTTGTTTTTTCATAAAAATGGAAGAACTCGGCTTTGACAATTACCCAATATCTCTTTGCACACAAGCGGGCAAGACTTACTCCTTGCCAGCACCCCACTTTTCTGGATGTCAACATTTCCCCATCAAATAGAAAAATTCTTTGGGGCAATAGAGTGGGTAGAATTCTGGGTATTGCATCTTCAGCTTCATATTGAAGTCTCTTCTAAAATGCCATCTTTTCCTACTAGAAATGGTTTCTTTACTCCGAACGCTTCACTAAGGTTTTTAATATTTGCCAGTTCTTATTTTTACTTTCTGGGTGATGAGACCTGGTCGGTCTTCCCGAGGGATATATATATATATAACTGAATTTAATGGAAGGAAGAAGTTTAATTAATGACAAACAGCATTTGAGCAGTTATATGTATGTAGTGATTTCCCTCACCATTAAGGGAGAGTTGTAACTTGGGCAGTGAAGAAGATCCTGTCCTGCTGCTGGAAGGGAGCTATTAGAGTAGTTTTGTAGTCTTAGAAGTGACATCCTTTTCCAGAAAGCAAACTCTCCCAGTTTTCCCTAGCTAAAAAATCAAGGGAAATAATATATTAGGAAACTTTTCAGGTGGTGGTATATTGTTATACTTTTGCTTCAGAACCATGTAATACTGTAATTCTTAGCTGCATTTCTCTTGAAATAGGTCTCTGCCTTTCCCAGTAGACCTTAATGGGAAGAGGATAATTTGGAACAAATTGGAAATTTAATAACCTGGTTTATTCCTGCTTTTGCTTGATAGATATTAGTGACCATATCAGAACTGTTCAAACCTTATCATCGCCCATGATGAGTGCCATACACAAGACAGATTACACAAAATACTTCAGTTTAACCCAAAACTTACTCAAAAAGAAAAGTATGTGGCACAATCCCCTTAGCATTTGGGTGGGTTACTTTTATAGCATTGATTTCATTGATTTCATTGAGTGGGTGAAGATTCCCTGACACAATCCTTAAGAACAGAGCAGAATCCCTAGAGAAATAGAATTAGTAGAAATTAATTAGCGAGATAACATAAAAATATTTAGTTCAACCAAAGCTTTACTAGCTGTACCATGATACTTGATTTTATGGAACATTTATTACAATTGCAGTGGTGAAAATTCATTCTCTAATCCTAGGAATAGTTAAGAGTTCTCCTTTCTCAATTCCAAGGAAGTCGATTACTGCTGTAATCATGCTGGCTAATAGCCAGCTAGAGGCCGGCCTGTTGCCCTGCGAGAAATATAAGCACATGTTGAAATCAATGAGATTTAAATGCTCACAGCTTTGATGGGTACATCTATATGGCGTGTTAGTTTTCAGTTTCCTGCCAAGTTATCTCTGTCTGTACTCATCCTCCACTTAGGTTGTTGTCTTTGCAAGATTGTTTCTAGTGCTGGGCTGCTTGATTCATTGGATGGTTCCCATGGTTTCTGTTACCTAAACATCGTGTGAGGTTGTGGTCTTAACATGTTGTGTGTGGGCAACATTCCTGGCCATGAGAGGTTTGAGGGCTGCATTGATTTCTCAATCGCTTGAGGAAACAGGCTGTCTTGTCTGACTCTTCAAAGCTTATAAATCTGAGGGGGAGAAGCACACAATTTTTGCCCCACTGATGTATGAACCTCCCAGTTTAAAAGATTACAGTAATCACCAGAGGAAAGTGTAAATCAAATTGGGTAGCAATAACTTTTGGAATAGGTCAGGCTCAAGTGAAATGTTACCAGGCAACGGGCATTTTCTTTACAAATACAATCAAAGTGCATTGATGAGAAATTCTTCCCTGCCAGCTAGTCAGCACTTTTCTGCTTAACGGCTTAGGAGGAGGGAGGAGGACATCTCCATCCATCAAAAATCCCTGCATGCTCCAGGGGGCTAGGTGGGTGCTGCTGCTGGATGATGGATGGTCCTTTTGGCCAGACTCCAACTGGAGATCCAGCTTCTCAAAGTTCTTTTGCATGTTTTGCAAGAATTTCTGACCAGGTTCAGACACCATGCTAAACCATGTGTAGATTGTTGAATAAACTACAATAGGCTGGGTTTACAGGATAAATTAAGCTGGGAACATGGATTACATACAACTCACAGTAGCTGGGTTCACACGACACATAAAATACCAAAATCAAATAAACAGCAGATATGTTTATATCAGGTTGTCCAAGCTTGGAAACTTTTAAGACTTGTGGATTTGGCTGGCTGCAGGAATTCATAGGATCCATAGAATTCTAGGAATTAAAGTCCATGGGTGTTAAAGTTGCTAAGGTTGGATGCCCTGATTTACACCCTATATTCTACATAAGTGATCATTCTCAGAGGGAAATAATTATTGAGCTAAGTTCTTGAAAACAGCAAATCAAGTCCTCATTAATTTAAACATTAAAAAGGGTAAATGGACCAGAATAGATATAAATATTTAGCTAAATTCATATTTGCATAACTTATTGTAGACATCTTTTCAGAGGGATGATCGGGTTCTCTGTGGGGGACTGCTGAGGACATGGATGAAGCTTCAAGGGGATTTCTGGCGTATGGATTCACTTGCTCAGTTTTAGCCAATATAAAATTAAAGCAGTTACACATGTGAATTAAAGGCATGTGTGGATCCAGCAGGTGAGATGGATTCTTGAAGGAAAAAAAGAGATCATGTCTGAGATTTGGACCAACGCTTAGGATGACTTGCAATTTTAACAGAGCCTTAACAACATAGAACACAATTTGATAAACAGATCTGGAATTCTGCAGGTGTAAGTGTGGTTCAGATAGCAAAATTACGTTCAAATGCGAACATTTTCAAAGCAATGTTAATTGAATCCTGACACACAAAATCTTCATCTGAAAGATTTGGCATTTTAAAACTATAATAAAATATTTATTCTTAAATTCCATTTAGGTCTGCAACATGAATATTTATACACTCTGCTGTGAAAAATTGCAGATTCAGATGAAAAAATTATTTTGTCTTGGTTACAAATGTGCTAATGAACAAGCATGCCTATTTACTTTTCAAAAACTACTTTGGTTACAACCTTCTCTACTTATCTTCCTCCTCCCACTTTCTTTAAATAAATAAATAAAATAGATCTCTCTTTGTAATAACGATACATGTATTGAATCTCCAGATCATTTTTACATAAAATTTAAATTTAAATGGTAAACTACTTAGAAGCAGTCTCTAGAATGTTTGTTGCCTGAAGGGATTGTAGGTGAGGGAAAGGGGAATTGATATATTAACTTTTTTTAGGATTTACGTGTAGTTAAGATTATGATATAAAGTGTATAATTTATAGTTATTCATGTAATAGATATATATCCTGGTGGTTTTTTTCCCTTGCTTGTTAGTTTCTGGGGTTTTTTTTGTCTGCCACAAATGAGTGGAATCTCAGCAAACTACACAAGACTGAATATTAAGATCAAAAAGGGTTGCCCACACCAGTCTAGTGTGTAAAACAAGTGTATTTCAGGTAGCTGGTACTTCTTTTGTGACATTTCTTGCTTACTTTATTGTAGCAAGAAGTAAATCCAAGAACATAGGCTTAAATGAAGGAGTGTCTAGGAAAACATGCTACAGGACATTTCATTCAACAGAACCCATTCATGTTGTCTGTGGTTTTCTCCCAAAGAGGTGTGGCTTGGTGAACTGCACAGAGAAATCAAATAAAGGAAAGGTTCAGGATTAGTGTGTAATCATAATTTATCTGGCTTTTTTTTTTTTGCTTTGTGATTTTATTTTATTTTATTATTTTTTATTATTTGCTAAGTACCACCAAGTCATGTAAGTGAGGATGAAGGAAATTGCAAAATAGTCAAGGGGATTGTTTTTTTAAAAACACTTTCAAAATTAATCATAGCAAATATGAAAATCAAATGCATAGAAAAGACAATCCCAAATCAACAGAACTCTGGCCCTCATACGAATCTGGGGTTTATTGAAGAATACAGAAACTTTTGAATATTTAAGAGTTCTTCGTCAGACAAGCATTCTGGAAGAAAAAAAATCTTACTTTAGCTGTCTTTTTCTCCTTACTTTCCCTTTGTTGAACCATGATGATGTTTCAGAAATGTGGAACAATTATTTTGGAAATTAATAAAGATGAGAGCATGCATGTTTCCCAGACAGGATGCTTCCAGGTGGCCTTTGACCTACATTTTGACAAGAGAGACCAAAGTTTTAAGATTCTCTTCTGGATTTAGTGATGGCTGATTGATGGAGTACTTTATCACAGCAATGCCATGGACCACAAATAAATACTGTAATACTTTTTTCTCAGTTGACTTTGACTAAAAGAAAAACTATAATTCCTTTGAAAACAGTTTGGTGTTAAGGAATCACAGATTCTAGTCTGCCTCAGTTTTTTTTTCCATAAATGAACCAAAAATGCTTCAATGATACAGTTGGTTTATTCGTAGTTATGTAATTGTACAAACATACAATATTGTAGTGGTGTAATAGGTAAGTGATCTTCAACAAGAGCTATGGGAGGTAGCAAATGGGGACATAATTTCCTTATTTTCATTTCCAATTTATTTGTGAGTGTGGTCTGTGGTACAAGCAAAGCGTAATTTCTAGAAAATAAATAAAGGGCTAAAGTAATTATAACTGGATTAAATGGGCCAATACCCTGTCTCTGTTATAAATCAGCACCTTTTTAATACTTGTAATCTAGAACTATTTATTTATAATCTCAAAGATTCAATGCTTGTAATACTTAAAAAATCTACACAGAAATGATAATGTCTTTGTACTCAGTGGCATAACAAAGCTGCCCTCTGTTTTACAGACATAACAGAAGAGCGACTGGGTGACATCAGTGGAGGAGACAGTACTGAGGCCTACAGTGACAAAGATACAGACCAAAGGAGTTCCCCAGAGGTGACCAAGACCAAGAGCAGCTTCCCTCCCGAGAGCCCTGAAATAGTTTCCGTTGATGAGGGTGGTTACGCAGTCCAGAAAAACAGTGGGAGCACTGACAGCAGGCCCGAGAGTCCTAAGTATCAACCGGAGCAGAACCATTTCTTGATTGAAGGTCCCTCAGGGACAGTTTCTCTGCCATTTGGCTTAAAAGCCAACCGGCCACCCCTTGAAGTGTTAAAGAAAATATTCCCTAACCAAAAGCCAACGGTGCTTGAATTAATCTTGAAAGGCTGTGGGGGTGACCTGGTGAGTGCTGTTGAGGTCCTCCTGTCCAGCAGATCCTCCCTAGGCGGAGGAGACAGAACTTCTGCAGAATCAGAAAGCCTGGTTTTGCCTTCAAATGGGCACCTCTTTGAACACACTCTGAGCTCCTATCCTATTTCCTCTTCAAAATGGTCAGTAGGGTCAGCTTTTCGAGTCCCAGACACACTGAGGTTTTCTGCAGATACTAGTAATGTTGTAGCAAATCCATTGGCTGTTCCGTTACAGCATCCCTTCCCACAGCCTCCTCGTTATCCATTGATGTTGAGGAATACTTTGGCAAGAAACCAGTCCAGTCCATTTCTGCCCAATGATGTTACTTTGTGGAACACCATGACCCTTCAGCAGCAGTATCAACTGAGATCTCAGTATGTCAGCCCCTTCTCTGCTAATTCTGCCACAGTCTTCCGAAGTTCTCCTGTCCTTCCCACACGCCCATCAGAGGATCCTAGAATCTCACTCCAAGAGGATGGATGTCCAATTGTGGCAAAGCAGCCCATTTATACAGAAGATGACTATGATGAAAGATCTGATTCCTCAGATTCTAGAATACTAAACACATCTTCGTAAAATGATTATTTGCAATGACATTTTTCAATGTGGCAGAAATGCTGGACGTCAACCTAAAGAAACAGTGGGTCATATATCTACAGGAAAAAAGTGACTCTGCTTGTTACTATCTGTAAGCAATAAAGACATAATTTATTTTATTTCTTGCACTTCACTGAAAAATGCCAAATAGTTACTATTTCATGGCTTTAGTGCTGAATGTTACTACTGAAAAAAAAATTAAACACACATGTAACAAATTGTGGGGGATTGTAAAATGTTTAAAGAAGAGCAAATATGTCTTAACTTTTACACCACTGGGAATGTTGATATTGTCTTGAATGCAGTGTTCAACAAAAGGACTCCTCAGGATAATTAAGTAACTAAAGAGCAAATAATTAAATAGCAAGAGGACTAAGCAGTGACCTTGCTGACTTTATGACCACCACTGTCTTGGTGTTATACCCATGAGTCATAAAAAGACTAAGAATGAACTGCCCACATGTGGTTCCAGCTGAGATACTTTTTGGAGGCACCATAAATCCTATGCTTTTCACATGGCTTGATGAAACAATGTTATAGCATCAATGTAAAGTAAATAACAGCTGTAAGTTGCATGAAACTGTCTTGTGAAAAAAATGAACACATTAATTAAAATTGTCAGGTTAATGTAGCATGCTAAGGACTCTGGGGAAAAATAAACTCTATGCTGATCTTGATTTTTACCCGTCATTTATATTTGGAGAAAGTCAGCTTGGCTTTATAGGTATGTTGTACTGGATGGAATTTTAGGTTCTCTTGCCTTGAACATGAGGTGTAAATATAACTAATGAGGGTAACATTTGAGATATATAACGTAATATTATAGGCAGAGGCAGTATATTTACATTAAAACAAGAAATACATTTACAGTATACAAATACAGTCACATATGTTGATGATAGTTATTGTTTTCCGGCTTTCCAAGAACTGTTATCTTTTTCACTTCTCTAAATTCACTGGATCTTTGGGGAATTGCTTGCATTATCTTATTTTCTTGAAAAAAATTGTCTGAAACTATTCTGATTCCTATGTAGGAGACTTCTACGAAGATGTAAAAAGAATTTGGCCAAACAGTAAGTTTGGGAGGAGGTAAACTCAGGAAGTTGCTGCAGTGTGATGAAACAGTGCATATATTTATAACGTGCCTTTTGTCTTATTTTATTTTTCAGTTAAGGGACACCCTACCTCACATTTAGCTATTGAGAAGCAGATAGCTTTATAAAGAAGAAAGTATTCAGGGGGAAAAAAAAGAAACATTGAAATTATGAATACAACTTTTTTCAGGAGGTATAAAGGCTAGTGATGTGCAAAAGAAAAGTAATTTTAGTAATTTTAAGTTTGTGATAGAAATTATTTAAGCCCATGTACTGCTAAAAGCCTGCAGTGTCCTCTCTTCCATTGTTGTGAGTACCTAAACTACACAGGGTCAAAAGAGGAAGAGCTGAAAAAGGGAGGGAGTGAAAAACCTCCTAAAAATATGAGAATCCTGGGAGGTGTAGTTTCAACAGCCTAGAAATCAACAGATTTGGGAAGGATGGTTTATTACATTAAAAGTTTATACTATCCCTACATGATTATGCTTTGGAACTGTTGTCCCTGAAATCCATCAATATTTCTGTGATGGGCACTGTAATCTTTGGACAACATTTTCCAAGCTAAAAAATAAGTGTAGTTTCTATTAATGCTATCTGCTGTATTATTGTTGGGATTCAGATTATAAGGCCATAACCTTTTCTAGCATTAGAGTTAAACAATATAATTTATTTTCCATGGTTTTTACCTTACAAATGGAATTGGAGTATAAATAAATGATGGTGTACCATGAGCCACAGTTAATGTCTGCACAGAAATTGCTGAAAAATTGGTCTGCTTCTTGCTTCAGTAACGGAGCATGGCTTAGAATCATTAACATATTCCATTTCATAACAATTCAACATGGAGTGAGAAAGAGTGAATACTCACAGTTTTAAGTGCTCAAATTGAGTAGAAAGATAAGCTATAAAAAGCAAATATATCACATTTTGCTTCACAGCCTCTGACAACAAGAAATTGCAAGAATGAAACACTTATGACATCAGTGATCATCTGTGCATTCTGAAAAAAAAATGCATTTTACCTTCATGGGAGCCAGAATCAAATTATTGATAAAGCAATTTAATACCAGCAGACACTAGAATAAATATCAAAGAAACAAAAAGCTAAACCTAAATATACCATATCCTGTTTTTAACCTACAGTAGAGAAGAAGAACCATGAGGATTTTCTATTTTGTATTTTTGAAACTTTTTTTTAAAAGTCAGTTAAAACTACAATCCACAACTTTCTGCTGCTGGTGGAAATGATACAAAGACTGCACCTGTGTGACCCATGGAAGCAAGGTAATTCTTGATAGAAAAGCAATACAAGCTCCCAAATTCAGGTTGAATGTGTCTGTCCCATCTCTGAAATCCAAGTGGACCAAATTCTATTCTTTAGCAGTTGATTCTTCTCTCCTAGTTCCCGGGTTCATAAGAACTATATAGATAGTCCTGACTTTTTACCCTAAAGGGAAGAAACAAAAAAGCATTTTTGTTAAAAAAAAATGTTGCTATTTTTCCCTGGCTTGCAGACATTTCACTATGTAAGAGAGCCAGTGTGGCCTAATGATTAAGGCACCAGACTAGAAAACAGGAAACAGTGAGTTCAGGTCTCACTTCAGCCATGAAAGCCAGCTGGGTGACTTTGGGCCAATCACTCCCTCAGTTCTACCCACTTCACAAGGCTGTTGTTGTGGGGAAAATAGGAGGAAGGTTTGTTGGATATGTTTGCCACCTATTATTTGTATAAATAATAAAGGTAGAATAATAAATAATATGAGAAGATCTAAGTTTCTAAGTCTCCAACTGTAAAGGATGCGGTAGCAGATGAGGAGAAACATCTCTGTCCAAGACTCAGGAGACATTTGTTGTTGTTAGTTGCAAAGTCGTGTCCGACCCATCGCGACCCCATGGACAACGTTCCTCCAGGCCTTCCTGTCCTCTAACATCCCCCGGAGTCCATTTAAGCTCACACCAGTGACTCCATCCATCCACCTAGTCTAAAAAATGTAAAGGTAGTCAAAACAAAAAGCTTCAGTGAGAAAGAACAAAACTACAAGGAACAGAGACCCAAAGGGAAAGGGGATCAGAGCAGAATAGAAGAAAAAGAAACTTAGCATACTACAAAGAGTTAAATTCACTAGTCAAACCTCTCCCAAGCATCAGGTCATCTTTAGAAATATTGCCTTTCTCTTTAGCCATTTGCACCAAAAAACCAAAACAAGAACCTAGCTTTTTTAGTTCTTACCAGCTGAATGTTAGTTGACCAAGTCTCTTCCCAGTCAACAACTTTGGAGAAAACCTTCATATTGGTAAGTATGGTTGTGAATAATTACTTTTCGGAAATAAGTTTATGATTTCTCCCATAATGCTCATTATGTATTACAATGGAAAGGAATTTGTAATATAAAGAGGAAATGGTTGAATAGAATGAACCCGGGGACAAACATGGAAGACTCCTGGAAGTAAATCATAAGGAAAAGGATGTTGCAGGAGTAAAAAGTTGGTTATCTTGGGTTTGTGGAAAAGATGGATAATTCTTCCCTATTATCAGTTTGCAAGTACAATGTAGCATCTACTTGAATTGTTCCATGGGACTTTGAAAGTCAAAGTCCTCTTTAATTAAGTGGGAACTAGCCTGTTAAGTGTCAAAGGAGATGGGAAACCTGTCAGTTTTAATACTTCTTTATTATTAGCAATTTTCTGTTGACTCAGACTTGCATCCAACACTTTTCACCTCTAGAAAAATAGGCCAAATGTTTGTGCACGCTATGCAAAAAGGAGCCCATTTTCTCTCAGCTGGTAATGGAAAAGGACAAGAATGGATACTGATTATGAAACTTTACTCAAGTTTTGCCACTTTGTCAGGATCTGAAATGTTACTCCATAGAGCCATGTGTTCTAAGCCTGGCTTTGACCAAAAGTGGGAGCACTTCATGTTTAAAAAATGAGTTGAAATGTTCACAGTAGCTGTGATCAAAATTCAAGATGGTGCAGCCTACAAAGACCATGGGCAGTTTGCCATCTGCAGAAATACAGCTGTGGGTGCTTTCTTTGGTGTGCAGATGCAGAGGAAAGGGAAAAAAAATATGTAGCAAAGAAACACAGGACTTGTGTATAGTGACTGGTTCCAATCAGGAGGCCATTTTGTAAACAGTGTTGCAAGCTTTTCCATTACCACTTAAAAGGCCCAATTCCCCATTGAATCCCAGGAAGGATGTTAGGAAGAAAATCAAAAGGTCTCTGTCCTAAGGGATATAGAAATATATTGATTCTAAGTGGGAAATCATTCTGCTGCTGGAATTGTACTGTTATCCCTTCCATCTCCATCTCCATTTCTGAGTTGTTAATTAGGTGTTGCAGGATATTGTGCTTTTTGCGTTCTAAATATCCTATTTGGGTCTGCAACACAATGTTGGAGTTTTTCTGAACTCACACCTCCCATTTCTACAAGTGGCAGCTATGATCAGTGGTGGTATTCAGCCAGTTCCGACAGGTTCTGGAGAACCGGTAGCGATAATTTTGATTGATTCAGAGACCA
>JANHGC010003899.1:51783-64198 GCA_027560395.1 Boaedon fuliginosus | reverse complement strand
ATAAAGTACATTTGCCTGCTTTTGTAAACTATGGATTAGAAAACACAATGGTGAAGTTTACACAATGCACTGCACCAGATTAAATTAATCAAAGTTTAGTTTAACTTAATGTTTGAAACAGGGCATGGTATAATTGCTTTTATTTCATTTCAACTTTTTGGTTTTAGTTACATTATTTTACACTTTGACATTTTTTATTAATTGTAAAACCCTTTGAATGCAGCAAAGAAGAAAAATGATCCAGAAATTAAAAACGAGGTTATTAAACATATTATTTTAAGGGTGTATTTTAGATCAGGACTAGATATTTGGAAAATTATTTTCCTTTGATAGAATCTTTCTTTATGTTAATATCATAATGTCATATCAGAGATTTCGTGTTAGCATTATGTTTAATTGATAGTCTTTCCCTATTCTTAACTCAAAGAAATAGCTTAGGTTTAGGTGGTATTTTGGAATGACATTTTTGTTTATACAAGCAAATGCCAAACCTAGAATGTTAGCTTTATCCATAGTTCTACAATCTTGATTGTTTATATTATTTAACAGGTTAAAACAGGCAAATATTTAATATTCTTTTTAAAAACATCTGCAAAATCCAGAAAAATAATTTCCAGTGTTAGGCGCCCAGAAGGTGTATTAATAGTAGCAACCTGTGGATGAAGTATTCACATGTAGCAATAACAGTAGGTGGCCTAGAACAACTTTACAGCAACTAAAAAAGCCCTGTCAAAATAAATGTTCTCATATTACAGCACAAAAAGAATTCTTAAATCAGAGTTCATGATCTGCACCTCCACAGCTGCATCAGTCCCACCAAAGTTATCACCAGGCTTAAATGAGAGAGATGAAATAATGTTTTGCTTTAATTTGCCCATTAAATTAAACACAACCTACGGTATTTTTGTCCTAGTCCTGCCTACTTTTTGAAGTGCAACCACCCCATATACACCAGGTAAAGGAGCCAGAGTCCTTTGGGAATTGGGCGGCATAAAAATGTAATAAATAAATAATAATAATAAAAATTTGGTTTCATGCTAGCCTAGAAACCAGGAGAATGTGAGTTCTAGTCACACCTCAGCCATGAAAACCAGCAGGGTGACTTTTGGCTGATCATTCTCAGCCCAACTCACTCACAACAAGATTGTTGCGGTGGGGAAAATAGGAGGAAGCAGTATTAGATATGTTTGCCATTTTGCGGATAAAATAATAAAGGCAGGATAAAAATCCAGTTACTAAACAATTTTTTTTAAAAAAAGGAGAAATAGAGCTTTCAGGTGAAAAATCTGCACTCCTTTCTTGAAGGCACCTGAGGCCCAGGGGACACATACAGCAATTAAGACCCCACTTCTGACCACACTTACCATAAACTGGCAGCATACAAAAAACCCATGATTTTGAAAAGGGCCACCCAAACTTTGTAACGAGGCCCTTAAATAAGCTAAAAGTAGTTAAAAACCAAAACCAACATTCCAACCACCAAATCAGACTCCCTTTTTTATCCCACTGCCCCCCTTTTCAGGGTGGCCCTGCCCACTAATCATTGCCCAGATTCCGGGACTGGAATTACTCCAGGCATTACTCCAGGCATTACTCCAGGCATTACTCCAGGCATTACTCCATTAGAGCTGGTCTTCATATGTAGCAGGGGGAAGTCAGTGAAATGCAAGACATAAGAACAGATCAGTTCTAGGGCAGAGGGGAAGCGGGATATACAGGTAGTTCTTCTTACAAGTTACAACCACTTGTTTAGTGACCATTTGAAGTTACAACAGCACTGAAAAAAGTGGCTTATGACTAGCCCTTGCACTTAGAGTTGTTGTGGCATCCTCATGGTCATGTGATCAACATTTGAGTGCTTGGCAACTATTTACAACAGAGGCAACAGGTCCCAGGGTCATGTGATTGCTACTTGCAACCTTCCCAGCCAGCTCCTGATGAGCTTCAGTGTCAATGGGAGAAGTTAGATTTGCTTAACGACTGTGCAATTCACTTTATTCCAGTCTAATTTGCTTAACAATGGTGGCAAAAATGGTCGTAAAATCGAGCGTGACTCACTTCGCAACCGCCTTGTGCTTAGCAATGAAAATTTTGGTCTCAATTTTGGTCGTGAGTCAAGGACTATCTGAACTGCCTTTTTAAGAAACGTTCCTCTAAGTTTGTATCAAATAGAGAATTGCACACACACACACACACAATAAGAGTTTTTTGACAGGCCTTTAATGGCAGCGCTGCTTTTTTCCTTGCAAGGTGATTTTTAGCAAAGGTGGGGTGGGGGCTTCCTTTGCCAACTGATCCTGGCAATTCAGAATGAGGTGCAAATGGAGAGCCGGTCTTAAAGGTAACAGAAAAGTGAACACTTGATGTCACTGTTGCTCTATTACAATATGAAGGAAATGTTGATCGGACACTGGGGGGAAATGTTGGCAGGGGCAGAGAACTTTCTCCTGCCTTGCTTCGTCTCAAACCCTTTTCGGCAGACGCCCCGTCGTAGCTTGAAGAATCACGCCAGGTTGCTGTTTGTCCTCCTGGCATGCAAATCCATCATCTCTGTAGCGATAACAAATACGTCTTCCCTGAAATCCTCTTGGACCACATCTGGTTTTGCCTCTGGGTTATTTATGGCAGCTCAGATGTTGAGGTGGTGCACTAGCTGAGGGAGGTAGAGGTGCCACATGGCAGGTAATATACAGCAGGTTTTGTCAGTGGATGTCCCCTTTCAAAGCCATTTCTTTTGAAGGATCTCAGGTAGTCTGTCTGTTTGAGTGATGGCTGAGGGAATCTGGCTTCAATTCAATGTTGTGAAGCCTTGTGGGTCTAGAGGTAATAGTGCTAGTCATCCATAGGTTTTGGAGAACCTATTTGACCCACCTGGACCAGTTATTTTTGGTAGCTGGTGAGAGGACTACACCCGTCAGAGATTAATTAGTTGTAGCTCTGTGAACCTTAGGACTCTTTCACTTAACTATATTAAACTGATAGCCTCTAGTCCAGGGATGACCAACCTTGGCAATTTTAAAACCTATGGACTTCAACTCTCAAAATTCAGGGAGTTGAACTCCACAAGTCTTAAAGTTGCCAAGGTAGGATATCTTGCATGCTCCAGTGATCTTTGAGCTGGAAAAAAGCTATACTTGCCTAAAATTCACTGTCCCCATTGGTTAAAATGATCCTGCCACAGGTATGATAGTAGTAAATAGTATCCCTTTTAAATATATAGGTATGTTAAGGGAAGGGTTGGTGGATTTTTTGGGGGGAGGGAGGCTTTGTTTCCCTTCCCCTTACTAAAGGCTAGCAAGAAAATACTCATCAGCTACTCTTAATGTGGGTTAGGTCTTGTGGGAGGCACTGTTCTATAGAGGGCTAGACTGGCTGAGTTACAGCTCTGTCAAAACTTGCTCTGGTTTGATGCAAGAACAGGATATTTTCAAAGGGAATCAAAAGAACCAGTTATTTGTCCCTTTTTGGACAGGGGTTCAATGGCAGTTGACAATATGGCTGCCTGCCTTTGAACCTGCCCACGCAAAACACTTGTGCCATGCTGCAGTTTAGTGTTGGGCCAATCCTGCCAATTGCAAGAATGATTTCTTTTGATTTTAATTTTGTTCCCCACCCAGAGTTACATGCTGGGGTAGGCAGCCATATTCATGCATGAAATCAATCAATCCTTTGATAATGACAGGAACTAGATTATGTTCTTCATCAAGGAACCATCAAGAACACTCTCACCAACACTGACAGGGCAAACTAGAAACATACAAAAATAAAAGCAAACCCTACCTACTCCCTTCAAGTATTGATGATGTCACCTCGTTTGGTAGTGAAATATCTGCAAGAAAACCACCAAGCTCAGAGAGCACCAGGGACCCCATGCTAAATGATCTGGTTGGTGAAAAGCATCAGATTGCAGCCACAGAATAACATGTTGCTTGCTTACATGCTACTTTCACAATGGAACAACCACAGCCAATTTAAACTGTCTCAGGTATAGTTAGGGGATGAGATGAAAGCAAAATCGATGTGGCAGAAAAACAGAGGTTGCCTGGGCATATTTGGGCCATGGTTAAATGCAAATGTGGAAAGCGCATTTTTATCACCTGTCACTCTCTCTCAGCCCAACTCACCTCACAGGGTTGTTATTGTTGAAGGGAAAACAGGAGGGGAGAAAAGTGTGTTGGATATGTTCAGCGCCTTGAGTTATCTGTAAAAATAATCAGGGTAGAATATAAACAAAGAAAAAATAGCATACAGTAGATACCAAGCATGATAATGTAATACCCAACTGACAGCTTCCCAGTGATGATTGTATATAACAATCTCCTCCTGGCCATGTTAAAATGTTTTCCTTCTAGTTTCTTAAATGGCAGAAAATCAGGTGCATACTTCCTCACATCCTTATTTCTACGACAATATTTGTCCTCAGTAAGAAGGAAAGGGAATGGTGTAAAAGCATATGAAAGAACCTATGGAAGATGTGGAGCAAGGGAGATGGAAAAATATATACAGGTAGTCCTTGCCTTGGAACCAAAATGGAGCCCAACATTCCTGTTGTTAAGTGAGACATTTGTTAAGTGGGTTTTGTTCCATTTTACAACCTTTCTTGTCTCAGTTGTTAAGTGAACTATTCCAGTGGATAATTTATTAATCCAGTTGTTAAGTGAATCAGGCTTCCCCATTGACTTTGCTTGTCAAAAGGTCACGAAAGGGGACCACATGACCTTGGGACGCAGCAATGGTCATAAGTATGAACCAGTTGCCAAGCATCAGAATTTTGATCCATGAGGATGCAGCAAAGGTTGTAACTGTGAAAAATGGTAATAAGTCACCTTTTCCAGTGCCATTGTAACTTCGAACGGTCACTAAACAAACTGTTGTAAGTTGAGGATTGCCTGTAATGCCATGATTTTGTTTTCAACATTGCAAATCTGTTTAGAAGATGAGATGTAAACAAATAATATGTCAAAATCCAATAAAATGACAAAATAAATATGGGAATGAACTACAGTGGTGCGTCAGTGGCCTCATTGCTAATTGGTCCTGGGAGGCGTGATGAGTATCATAAACAATGACTACCAAACACATTTTTCCCTTAAGGAATAATATAGTGAGCCATAAGGCAGCCGACACTGATAAATGTTAGCTTGTGTCTCGAGAACCAAACAAATGATGAGTACCAGCCCAAAAATTTGGTGTCAAAATGTGTTGAGTACTAAATTTGATGAGATTCAAAGCAGTTGAGTACCCAGGTACCACTGTATGTAGAAACCAGGTAGTCCTTTACCATTCCCTGTTGATATGGCAGATTTTTAAAATTTTGAAATTAGCTTGGAGTCACCTATCGATGGATTGGGCAGTTACATAAATTTGTTTAATAAACAAATAGCCATTTTGCCAAGGAAACTTTCCTTGGCCACCTGATGGAGGAAACCACGTTTTCCTTTTTCAGGCTTCTAAATCATTGAAGAAATGCTAGTAAAATCATCATGCAATCGTAGAAGGGCTGCAGATACGAGAGCAGTGGAAGATAGAAATGTGTTAGCCGTGTGCTTAAAACAGCTTATTCTGATGGCTTTCCTAAAAATGTTTTTTAAAAAAACAAAAACTTTCAAACACATCTGTTTTTATCCTTTAGCTCGGAAATCTCCTGCATATCCTTTATTGGTCTTTTCCACTCAATCCTCCGTGGTAGCAGCCACCTTCTCTGCAGGACACGGGGCGGGGGGAGGTGTTTAAGGGTTGGGCTGGGGAATGTGAATGTTTCCTTTTTCAGTAAGTGATACATTTTCCAAATAAACACCTCTCCCAGCTGTTGGGCCAGTGTAACGAATTGAGCACTAAACTCTCAGGGCTGGTTTAAGGCTCAGAAACTCCACGGTGTAGGCCATCCATCAAAATCTCGCTACTGATTAACATAACAGGGACACTATAAAGGCCAGAGGAGATGGCCACTGAGTAGCCCTTGCAGGAAGGAAGAACATATGGGGAGCATTGCCTCGTGTTTACACTGGGGAGAAGGAACACACAAAAAGGAGGTGAAAATCCAGCTTATTGCTTTTGGGTAGTCTCTCGTCAAAGGCTGCCAGCAATCTTTTGATTATGTCCTTGATAGACTCCTAAAGTTTGCAGCAGAATTTCACAGTCTTAGCAAAATTATGATACGTGAACTTCAGCTCCCAGAATCCCCCAGCCAGCATTCTTTAATATTTAATTTGTCTCTCTTTTTGTGACCAACTTACCTGATTGTATAATATTAATGTACAGGAATTAATCCTTCAGATCATCTAAACATACACCACACTAAACCATTTAGTACAGCAGCATAAGGTGCTTCACCTTCACACCTGTTGTACTATCAACTTTAACAGCAACTCCATCTAGTGCATATAGTTAGCACGTAGTTAGAAAAGTAATTATTATATCAGCATATAGTCAGCAAAAGTCACAGTCAAGGACCTGAATATTATTATTTGGGCAGCTGAGGATCCACCAGCCAGATGCAGATATTTTCATGGACAAAAACAATATTGCACTCTTCCTGCTCACTTTATTGAAGCTTTAAACATCCCACCCAAAGACTTTGCTAGATTGATCTCATCCAGCCACCTTTTTAAGGCAATAGATAGAGCAAACTCAAAATATTTTTTTTTTGAGAAACAAACTTCGGAAACAAGCAGCCATTTTGGGGCATCAGCCTGCACATACCAGGCTAGATATTCACCTGTGTTTTTATGAAGCTGCCTATCTGGAGTGCCTTTCACTTTCTCGATATTTTTAATTTAATTTAATTTAATTTTTATTTATCTTATTTAGACTTTGCCTATCTTCTTCATGGAGGAGTTTATACATAAATATAGTGTGTATTCAGGGTTCCTAAGCAGCAAAGGACCTGCCAGGATATACTGAGGGGAATTAAAAATTAAAGATGGTGCCTGCACGACATGTGTAAAAATGGGGTGGGGCTTCTATATAGAATAGAATAGAATAGAATAGAATAGAATAGAATAGAATAGAATAGAATAGAATAGAATAGAATAGAATAGAACTGAATAGAATAGAAACTTTACTGTCACTTTGAAACTACACTAATCAGCATACATTAAAATGAAATTTCGTTGCATACAGCACTCAAAGGGTCACTTCTAATATACACTACATAAACATGACAAAATAAATACATAAATAAATACAAAATTATGTATATATCCACATATATTATATGATTATGTAGATGCGGGCCCATTCCTCACATTTTTGTTCTCCCCTTGGATACTTTGGGTACCTGCTTCCTTTAAACATCACTCCTGATGTCCCAGGTGAAGTGCTGCCAATGCTCTCCTATTTATAAAACCTGTTTGAAGTTCCTGCTTGGCTCTGTTTGAGAGGATGGCCGTGGGGAATGGCATTCCCTCAAGAAACCCCCTAAGGAAAAATTACGAAATGAAAAAATGCCAAAGAGCTCTGGGCCAGGAAAGCTTTGCTTTGGATTAAGTAGTAACACTTCTGCCATAACAAGGGGTGATGGAAATGCTGGCGAAACGGGCAAGGCAATCTTCCTCCCACAGTGAGAAAAGTGGATGAGATCAAAGCATTCTTCCTCTAGCAATCGCACCCGGGGTTGCCGTTTAGTTAACCTTCCCAATAAATTTTCTGGGGAAGAGAGTCTGGTGGGGAGGCAAATGGAAGCGGGACAGAGACAGCGGCAAGAGCTCCTTGCACCTGCACTGCTGCCAAAATTGCCACATGTTAAATCAATGTGGAATAGGTCAGCTCGGTGCCACTCTTTACAGGCTGGCTCTCTTGACATGGGTCAAAGTTTTCAAAGTGGAATTTTCCCACTGGACCCTTGAAAAGGCAGCCAGCTCTTTTATCTTTGATGAAACTCACTCGGCTGGTCCCTTTGCCAAACACAGTGGTGGAGGGGAAAGAGATAGCTGGATGCTCTTATTTCACCACTAACCCAGCCCCCATTTTGCTTCTAGCCAGGTTGGACCTTCATTTGTCCTCTTGAGGCTAGGAAAGAAAGCATCCGGAAAAGTCCAAACATTGGGCCAGATGGCCATGGCCCTCCCTTATCCTTATCTTCAACATCCCACAAGGCCAACATCCCAGAGACTGTGATATTTGTGGTTGTGGTTTAGCATAATGTGTGAACCCAGACAATTATGGCTTACTCCAGAATCATTGCTTAAAAACAACAACAGTTAACAGAATGTGTGACTGCAGTTATTTAGCTGGCCTTCCTATGTTTAAACTTGGGAATGAATGTAGGAAGAGCAACCTAAGGACTTCTATTGCTTGTGAAAGAGTGATCTGCACAGTTGCACAATGACAGAATCATGCTTTCCTTCTTTACTGTGGTCCCAGGCTTTGAAATAAAGGAATCAACATCTGTATTCTTTTGAGCACATATGCAACTTTGTGTATGGATATGTAATGCAGTTCCCAAATGTTTGTCACAGATCCACAGAATAGCTTGTGGTAAGGCACCTATAGTTGCTTGGTGATGAGATGGCAGCATCTAAATTAAGTAAATAAATAAAAATCCATAGCTTTGCATGGCTTGGAAATGTCCATAATGATAATTTGTTCCAAATCTCTCTACATTGTGCTAGAAAATCAATTAAGCCATCTTTCAGAGATAGCTGTACTTTATTTCACAGAATCATTGAGTTAAAAGGGGCCTTGGTGGTCTTCTAATCCAGGAATCTCCAACTTTGGTAACTTTAAGATTTATGGACTTCAACTCCCAGAATTCCTCAGCCTGTTATAATCCAACTTCCTGCCTAGAGCAGGAACCCTACTACTCCAGATAAATGGCTGTCCAGCCTTTGTTACAAAACCTCCAGTAATGGAACTTCCCAGACTCCAGGATACGAGCTGTTCCACTGCTGAACAGCTCTCACAGTCAAGAAATTCCACTTTATTTCAAATTTGGATCTCCTTCTGTGATGCTTTGGCCAACTGGTTTTTGTTTTGTTTTTTGTTCTACTCTCAAGAACTGGAGGAAATACATAAGTGTTTATCAAGAGAAAGACAAAGACTGGCCAAGCCTCTCCCCAGTTTTCCAGCATCACTGAAGTAATTGCTTACAATTTCCCCATCAACTCCAGACATGTGGAGAGGGAAAAGGAAACAAGGCTGCAAGAATCTATTAATCTCTTTGCTTAACACACCCTGCTAGGTGCATAATGAGGACACCATCATTCAGCAGTGAATCAGAATAGAAGCAATAGAATCAAAGTAGAAATGGGATCGCAAATTTTATGCTGCATGTTTTCTATCAACTTGTTGGAAGAAATATCTTTCTGGGTTTAGTTCCAAGTGTAGAAAAACATGGAAACATGGAAACATGGAGGCTCTTTGGAAAGATGGTTTAATGGTGGATAGGATCACATGCCTTGGAGCTCCAGGATAAAAAAAGGAGAAGTCACTGAGAGTTCCTTGCTTTTATACCTTCTGTTGGGCTTTGAACCTGCCCCCTGTACTTGTGGCAAGAAATGTATCTTGCCTGTGGCAACAAATGCTGTCAGAGGTCATATCTAACAATGTAGGCTATCTGTATGCCAAGCTTGGTTGAATCCTGCTGGCTGATGCAATGAAAGGCTTTGGGCAATGGTTTTGTCCTTATTTGGGTCTAAGAGGGCTAATCCTATTATGGTTCTCAGCCTGAAGAAGGTATATCTTTGTTATGCAGAATAGACTGGCTTAGGCCTTTAATGGTTCATTGAATAGCTCTTCCTGGAGGTAGATGGCCCCTTCACAAAAGTGGGGCTGAGTTTATAGTGCGTCCCAAAATATTTCACCTTTCTAGGGGGAGGGGGAGGGGCTAACTTCCTACAGTACTGAAGCTCTGTTTCAGTCTTCTCTCATATCTTCAAGGAGTATAAATTCACTTCATCTCATATACACAAAGAAGCAGCCAAAGGCAGTCAAAACAGAAATGGTGGTATTGATTTGATGCCGTGGAACAGTTTTGATAACTCAGTCACAGCCCAGCGATGCTGATGGGAACAATTCCATTTCCAATTAATATCCGAGTTGTTTCATCATCTGCTTCTGATAAACACTTCTTTAGATCTGTTCCCATTGTCAGCCTCCCCATAAATCAGTTCAATAAAATCTGGAAGGTGGCAGTTTATTCACAGGAGATTTAAGTTCATCAACTTAATATGTCATATTTATTTAGAGATATTTGGAAAGCTAATAAAGGGAAAGCACTGCTCCATGGGGAATGTCAGATGCAAGATATTCTTTTGATTGGGTTAGGAAACAATTCACAGAGTAAACTCATCAAGGTTGCACTTCAAGTACCACTCTGTGCAAAATATTCAGCTAAATCAAAATAATTATATTTTGCTCTTTGATACCTATGGTATGGAGCTTCCAATACTGTCAAGGTCCCAGCCAAGCAATTCAATCACTTAAGTTAGGAATGGGCTACAGGTAATGCAAAGCCAGGAGAAAATGTGTACATTCACACCTCTATCACAGATACAAATGTTATTGTTAGCTATTGTTTCTAGACACATTCATCCTTGTTTTTCTGGGGGGCCTATTTATCTGACCCACAGATTATTTCTAAGGGAAATGGCCATTGTGAGAGAAAAAATAAAATTGGTTAACCCAGACTAGTTTTAAAAGCTGGTAGCAAGAAGAGACAGGACTGGCCATTTGTCCAAAATAGTATAGGGTCTCCTGCTTGAGCAGGGGGTTGAACTAGAAGATCTCCAGGGACACTGCCAGCCTTATAATTCTATGTTTATGTTCTATCTTCTAACATACGTGCTTTAACAACCTAGTAATGTTGCGGAGCAAATAATGGATAGCTTATTCTTATTTTCTTTTTTATTGCTAAATAAGTATTGTTAATGGTAACTGCTGCTATCATTATTGCTTCTAACCTGACAAGCAGAACTAAAACAGAAAAGAGTCTTACTTGTTTTTTGTGGGGAGAAAAAGCCCTGATAATTGTGTACCACATATATAAATAGCTTCTCAGATATCATTCAACATTGACTGGAAGCGACAAGATATTTATTTTATACTGATGGAACACAGTAAGCTAAGCATCACTGCTGATAACACTGAACCTCACTTCTTTTTTTTCCCCTTCATTTTACACTGCGCTGAGATGATGTCACCCTTCTATTATCTGCCAAGATTCACAGCCCAAAGATGACAAGAATGCTGTGGAGTAAAAACAATAATATGAAAAAAAAAAACTTCTTAAAACTTTCTGCTTAACTTTTTTTTAATAAAAAGTTTTTTTATTTCAACAACATACAAAAGAAAAACAAACAAAGGAGGGGAGACATACACACATCAATAATAATATTTACAGTGTACAGGTGACATATCTCATATCTTGTGCATTTAAACTACTGTCATTTTACAATTATCTCGTTTCCTCAAAGTTTAGTAATCAATATTTATATAGATTTAATAAAACCCTTCTTATCTATTATTTTTTGTTTATTTTTGTATCCAGCCATACCAGAGATCCCATGCTTCAGACAATTCTGTGTCTTCCTTGTCTTTCAGTTGCATTGTTAATCTATCTGCCTGGGCACAGTCCAATACCTTGTTGATTAATGCTGATTCTAGTGGGATCTCTGTTTGCTTCCAATATTGACCATACAGAATTCTTACTGCGGTTATGGAGCGTATAAAGATGTATGCCCATTGTTAAATCTTGTAGTTAACTGCTTTGTCTGTTAGTTTTTTTTAATGTACGGACCATGTAATACTCTGCCTTGCCACGCCTCTTTTATCTTCTTCATTTAGTCTTTCTTGTAGACCAGTTTGGCCTCTCTCATACTTAATAAGTCTTCCTAGTGTGCTAGGTTCAGTGCATCTTCTTCACTATACTTCAGATATTTTTCTAAAGATCTTTTTCTCTTGTTCAGCTATCTGCTAGAGTTGCAACATTCCATGCAACCCAACTTTGCTCCTTGGTAAGTAGAGTCAATTAATATATAGATATAGAGTATGGACAGAGGGCACGACTGATTTTTATTGTTTTTCTGGTCTTCCAATCCAGGGCTTTCAGTTCTGCTGGAGTTCCTTATTTCAGCTGTGTATCTAATGACTGGAATTGCCCAGAGGCGAATTGCCTTAATGGTATTTCCTCCATTGGGTTTGGACTTTTAAGATCTTCTTCATTCCCATGATGTATTCACTTCTTGACTTCATTGGGCCTGATGTTGCCAACTTGAAGGATACCAAGTATTTGTAATGATTCTGTTCATGCAGACTCTATAGGGCAGTGATTCTCAACCTGGGGGTCGAACGGGCCTTTCACAGGGGTCGCCTAAGACCATCGGAAAACACATATTCCCTTATGTGGTCCCAAATAATTTTATGGTTGGGGGTCACCACAACAGGAGGAACTGTATTAAAGGGTCGCGGCATTAGG
>JANHGC010003899.1:28319-46015 GCA_027560395.1 Boaedon fuliginosus | reverse complement strand
GCCGTCTTCTTCTGAAGGAGAGTAGCCTTGTGACGTCAACGGCTTGCCTGCACTGACGTCAGCGAAGGGCTCCCGGGCGCTCTAAGTCTACGGTTCGTGTAGACACCTGCCTCGATTCCCTGCGGTCTAGTTCCGTCTTTCTATATAGGAATTCCTCCAAGATCTTCCATACTAGTGACTTGTAGCATCCTTCCCCTTGCCACTTTTTCTAGGTAATTCTGAGTCGGTTCCTTTCAGCCTTCTCCGATCCTAGGCCCTCCAGATGTTTTGACCAATGGTGCCCATCAGTCCCAGTCCCTGAGAATTGCAGCCCAACATCTGGAAGGTCTCAAATTGAGGAAAAATCGATAAAGGAGGCAACGAACTTCAGCACCATCAACTTTTTAATTAAGCCAATCAACGGCTAGAAAGGAAGGTTGGTGTAGTCCTTGTCCAGTTTTTTTTTTCCTTCTAAAAAACGGGTTTTCACTAGCCCGAGTCTTGCATAGTCGCCTAGGGCAGATTGTAGCAAAATAATAATAATACACTCGTGGTGTATACCGGGAAAAACGAACCTTGCCTCCTGTTGACACTGTTAACAGAAAAAGGTATATTAAAAAATCTCAACGTACAAGTCTATCCAGAGGGTCAACTGCGCAGTTAACATACCGATCGGAAAATGTTTGTTCCATAAACTAGAAAGATTATACCGAGTAGCTGAGTTTAGGCGAAGTTTCCCTGGCGTTTGTTTGCATGTATATATGACCCTAGAAAAATAGACATAAATGCATAAAGGAATATAAACAAATCATGTGTTGTGGGAATAAAACTCTCTGGAAAAAAAGACTATAATTTTGCTGATAGAAAACATCATTTTATTTGGTCATAAGACTATTTTATGTATAATTTGTTCATACAACTCTTGATTTAATCTAAATGACTCGATTAACGCAATTCCCATAACTCCTATAACAAGCATCCAGAATCAGGCAGTTCCCCCCCCCGAAATCTCCTCTCTTCCACGAAGACGAATTGATAGACGGAAATGTAATACCCTTGAAATCGGTCTCTTGTTTGCTAAACGAAATATTAATTAAATAATCCTTAAAGTAGCAAGAAAAGTGAAAAGGGACACAGCAAGCCATTTTCTTTCATACATTCTTACTGTTCTCACAGTAAATATTGGGCGGCATTCACTGAGTGGATTTAAGATCCCTTTAACTGCTTTTACACAATCATTTTGGCATACGGCGGAATTACAGTTTCTGTTATTGCCACTTATATTTCACCTAACGGTGAGGGATATTTCAGCTGCGGCTAATAATTTAAGGACGATGGAAAGTAAGGATGGTTTCATAAGAATTAGGTTTAGCGAGATGTTTAGGTATATCCGAGAGCATCTTTTCTTTTTTCTTTTTGTAAAAGGAAAATAAATGGATTTGTTGCAGTAAGATACTGAACCTAATATTATTTCTGAATTTAATAATCGCAAATGTTAAATAATCCTCTTTAGATCCCTCGGCGATGTCAGAACCGATTTTCGGGGAATTTAGACCCGCTCTGGAGGATTTTGGTCAGGGAAGATGCATTTTCCTCCCTCGCTTTCTCTCTCTTTTTTGATTCCCAAGGAGGACGCTGGCCTCCGCAACTATATTTATCCCCGCAGCTCTGCTTTCGTAGCTGTGGGCGACCTTCTTTTTCAGTCTTGGGTTCCCAACGGAGCCTTTTACACAGAACTCATCTTGCAGCGGAGGCTGGTAAATAAAAGGCGATCTCGCCAAGCGGAGGTTTTTTGTTTGTTTTTTGTTTTAAACCAGCTGAAGAGACGCTGGCAAGAACCTCCGAAGGGGCGGAGCGTTGGAAGAGGTGGGACAACTGGAATTCCCCCGCAGCCAATCGGCGGGCCTCGGGGCCCGACCACTCACCAATTGGTGGGTCGATCGGGCGGGTGTTCGCGTCCTGGGACCGATCATATAGGGGAGGGACGTCCCAGAGCCTAGAAACGGGCAGGCGTTAGCTGCTGTAGCCGCTGGCGAGCTTCCTTCTCCTCTCCGAGCTCCTGCGTCTGCGGGGTTGGTGGGGGGCGCTTCCGTGGGTCCCTCGAGAGGGATCGCCCCGATCCACCGCTCAGAGGGGGCCGGAGACGGGGCGAGGCTTTGGGCGGGCCGGAGCGACTTCGCCTCTAGCGGTCTCTCGGCGCGCCAGGTCCGGGGACCGGCCGGGACCGAATGCCATTATTGCGCGCCTCTGCAGCCCCCTCGGACGCTTGGTTGTGGTGAGTAACTCGGGAGAGGTCGCGGGAGGGTTGCTGGGGAGCTCGGGGGGAGGTTACGCCAAGCAGGAACGGGAGAGGAGGGTCCCTTTCCCCCCGAGAAGCCCCCCCATTTGGGCTGTCTTGGACGGGCACCTTAGCGGTCTCCTCTCCTTTTGCCCTCCTTCCTGGGTCGCGCGTCTGAAGGTATTGCGGGAGCAGCGGAAGAAACCCGGAGTCCGCTAAAAGAGAATGCCGATGAATTCCGGTCGCTTGCATTTAGGGCCAGCATTAAAGCGCCGAGGGGGGAAAAGATCCGCATTTGATTGCCCAGAATCGAAGTTTAACTTTACTTTTAGCATTGAAGGCCGTGCTTAATGTAGGGCACTGATTCTCAATTAAATGCAGCCTGGAAGGTCGTTACAGGCGCACAAGGCTTGCATTGGTAAGCTGGACATTCAGCCACCTTGACCACTTGGATTACAACTCTTGTCACGCCTGGTCCCAACGGCAAGGCACAAAAGGTGTTTTCTAGCTACATCGTGTGTCTATTTTCCATGCAAATAAATTGAATGTCCACTTCCATAGAACATCCCGAGACCCTTCTCTGCTCCATTCAGTGACCAAGCAATCTCTTTTGAAGAGAGAAGCAGGTTGTGCCCGCGCGGGTCAATTGATTTTTAGATTGGAAAATGGCACAAAAAAGCCATCAGTGGTTGAAAGAAAACAATGAAGGTCATCCTCCTGATATAATTCTCCGGCTAAAGTAGTTTTGCTCTGAGGAATGTATTGGGTATAGTTTACATTTACATGTAACCTAAAAAAATAAACATGAATTATAACTTTGGCTAAATCCATTCTTTTTTATAATCCATTGTTCTATATTGATATACACTAGAATATAAATAAGGTTGGGTGCCAAAGTAATTCACCAGCGAACAAATCATGGATGCCTTGGTTAGACTCAGATTTCCCAAAGCCATAATGTAGCTTATATGCATTTGACTTAGAGTGTGGTGAGAACCAGTCAGCAAACAACAGTTATTGTGATATTTACTCATGCTTCTAGTCAAATTTATCTGGTTTTGTTTATTTCATTTGTACTTGTATGAAGGAAAACCTTGAATCATAAGCAGGCATGGGGTTATATTTAAATTATAGATAGATAGATAGATCGATAGATCGATAGATCGATAGATAGATAGATAGATAGATAGGTAGATAGATAGATAGATAGATAGATAGATAACCAAGACATGTCCAAGATTGGAGCTTTAATCAGACAATTTAGTATTTGCTATTTTTCTGAAGTGCATTTTAAAGGAAGGGGATACCTTTCTCTAGGTGGAGGGACTATGAAAATTACATCCAAAGGTGATTTTGTAAATATGAGAGATACAATGGAAACAAGAATATCATCAAGTGGATTTTTAAAAAAATCAAATCTCCCAAAGCCGGCCCTATAGCCAGTAATGCAAATTACCAGATTCTGAATTTCCAGATGCAGATTACAAGAGAATATCCTGCAATCATGATTTGTTTGGAAACAACTCCACCCCCCTCAAAGAGCTGCTTCCATGTTGGGCTTATGACATTTCTTAATCAATGGCAATTTATAGTATCATTCCATAAATATGCTGAAAAAAACCTAAAATGAAGCCCAACTTTATTGCTTTCATGTTGACATAAATCTCCCTGAGAAGTTGTTAAAAGATGTTCTTGGAGAGACTTAGGAAACACCTTGGTATAATGCGGGCCTGAATTCACACATCCTACTAAACCATTTGTTTGGTTTTACTTTCTGTTGAATGCCTTGTATGAAATTGACTATTGTGTTTAATTCACTTATAAAGTTTATAAGGCCTAGAATATTGGTGCATAACATTAACAGTAGGTACATTCATGTCAAACTAAATGGAAAGCACACACCATAAAGATGTTTGAATAAGACCAGTGCTGACCTTTTTCACAAGGGGGAGACAGCAAAGCTCTGAACTCTACCTAATGAATCTGACCTGAAATCTTTCTGCTTAATGGAGGGGAACTTTCTACCTTCCACTAAAATCTGCTCTGGTCTTATCTTAAAATTGTATATCATACTTTCCCTTCCCTTTATTTGACAGCAGACTGGAACACACCTTGTTGGCACACATTCTACCAAGTTTCTTTATTACCACAGAGATAGAGAAAAAAATGCAATGAGGATGGTTGGTGGGTGGGCGGGCGTTAGGTACCACACCGAAGCTATGAGGTTTTTAACATGCTATGTGACCCCACCTAGTTATGGTTTATTCACTAAACCCTATTTAATAAACAGAGTGCCCTATGAACTAGATCACTGTAAAAATAAAAGGGGGCACCTCTTAAAAAAACAAACACGCCAGGTAAACCCAATTGTGATCCCCCTCTTCCCCTGTGTTTCATCTGGCCTTGCTCCCTGAAGGGGCATCAAACCTTCCTGGGCAATAAGAGTGGAGGTGAGCAGGGCAGTAGCATCACGTTTGCAGGCAAGCCTTTCTAGAGAATTGCCAGGTTTACCCAACCCCGCTACTTTTCTGAATGTATCTGACTACAGTTCCCATCGCTGTCCTAATTGGGGATGGTAGCTGTTGCAAATCCTGGGGCGAGGGCGAGTCAAGAAGACGCGTCACATTTTCACTTGTGAAGCCTCCGAGGCATTCGGGCCTTGAGCGCTGGGAGGGAAGGTGGGAAGCGGGGGCTGGGGGGATGGCCGGCGGCTGCGCGAAGGAATCGAAATCCCATAAATATAATAATTTTATTGCCACCTTGAATGAAATTAAAATGAAATTTCATTGCATACAGCTCTCAAAGAGTCACCACCTCCAATATACACTACATAAACAGGACAAAATAAATACAACATTATGCATATACCCACATGTATACACCCATTTTCACGGTGTGGGTACAATTTCTCCAAGCATGACAGGAAAGCCAAGGAAGACTCTCCACCCCCCCCCCCCCGGCCTTTTTCCCCTCCGAAGGAGACCTTTCCTCCGGGTTAAGCCCCGAGAACTGGAATGGATTACACCCCTCCTTCTGTGGAGAGTTCATTCAGCAGTGGCCCTCGCCGATTTCCACCATCCCCCCGCCGGGTTTCGTCAAAGCAGCCTCGTCAATCTGGCGGGCAAAGGCTGGCGCTGGAGATGGGCGGGAGGGGCAGCAGCCGGGCCAGATCGCGGCTCTAATCCGAGGGCGCCGCGCCTCTCCCCCCCCCCCCGGTCTCTCTCGTGCAGGAAGCGAGCTGGAGGAGAAGGCGGGAGCCGCGGGGCCATGGCTGAGGAGGGGCAGCAGGTGGGCCCCGCCGCCGACGCCGCCTGGGAGATCGACGTGGAGAGCCTGGAAGAGCCCGAGCGGCCGCCGCCGCCGCCTGCGCCACGCGCGCCTTCGCTACAGGCCGCCGGAGACGACGACGAGGAAGACGACAACCAGGGCGACGACGACGACGAGGAGGGCGAAGAAGACGAAGACGAAGCCGGGGCAGCGGGCGCCCTTCTCCGGCTGCCTGGGTTGCCTCAGCCGCAGCTTCTCTCGCCGTCGCCGGCGGCGGAGGAAGGAGGCGTAGGCGGCGGGGAGCAGCCAGTCCGCAAGCTTAGCCGCACGCCCAAATGCGCGCGCTGCCGCAACCACGGCGTGGTGTCCTGCCTGAAAGGCCACAAGCGCTTCTGCCGCTGGCGGGACTGCCAGTGTGCCAACTGCCTGCTGGTGGTGGAGCGGCAGCGCGTCATGGCCGCCCAGGTGGCGCTTCGCAGGCAGCAGGCCACCGAGGTAAGGCCCGGCCTCGGGCGACCGGCTCTTCTTGGCCCCCCCGGGCGGATTCCGCCCTCCGCCCTCCGGGCGAGGAGGCTCCCCCGTCATCCCCATCCTCTCCTGCCGTGTTTGCCCTCCGCGGAGAAAGAACCCGGCCCGGGAGGCGGAGCGCTTCCTTAAGGGGCCCGCGCATGCTACGCTCGGCCCTGAAGGCGGCGGCTTTTGCTCGGAGGTTTTGCTCGTTGCCCGTCCGTGGGTCCTCAGGGGCCCGCAGGCGTTGGCCGGGCTGGCGGCCGAGGGAGGTGACCTTCGGAGGAAAAGGCGTTGGTAGGCGCGGGGGCGGCGGCGGCCGCGGAATCGAACCGGCCTCCTTTTTGTTGGAGGGGCAAGAACTGAGCCCCCGACGACCCTCTTGAGGTGCCGCCCCAGGACGGTGCGGGGAGCTGCGCTGGGACAGGGAAATCCTCTGGGGCCAGAGCGGTTTTAGTAATAATATAATCGCTTTATGGAACTGGGACACATTTTTTGCTTCCCAAAGGAAAAATAATAGAATAATAAAAAAATAATAAAATAAAATTTATTTTGATGGGCAGTTATCCTCTGAAAGGCCCTGACTGACTGCTTGGATTTAAACTCGATACCAGCTGTTAGTTGGCCTAATATAACGGTTTTGTGAGGCTGATTTAGCTTCCACACATAAAGTATTTTAATTTGGATTTTTATGGAAGAGCAGGTTTGCTAGGGGCATAAATTGAATCCAGACTGTAACAAATATACCCAAATTGACATTTCTCCAGACAGTTCTTTTCTTTCTATTATTTCCTCAGAATTAAGACTCCTAAGATACTGGTATCAGAAGCTAAAGTTTTAAAAAGAAAATACATACAGATTTCAACCTGATATAAAGTCAATTTTAATTTGGATCAAGAGTTTTTGTTAAAAAGAATGCGTCTGTCATGGAGTATTTAAGGGACTGTTTCAAGTGCTTAAGATTTTTCTTTCAAACAAGTAGTTAGAAATTGCATTTTACTTTTTCAACTGCATAGTACAGTATGCATTTTGACAATTTCTTCTGAGATCATTCCTAAGCAAAATCTAAATGCATTTTACATATTCTAGCCAAAGCTACACTTATTTAATATATTTGATTTAATTGAAAGAATTAAGCATATGTCTCTTTGGTATTGGCTGCTGTCTATATTTGAGAGCTTGGAATAAAATCATACAGTATAACTTGTTTAAACCTTTGAGCCAATTGTTTAGAAGTTAAACTAATATATTTAGAGTCAGAGGAAGATACCTTAAGTACTGTAGAAGGAATTCCATTAAAATAATATGTTTAACTTGATTAATTAACCCATTTTCTGAAGTTTGCACAATACGTTGAACTATAGTCAAATGGCCAAATATAAGGCACTAACTTACAAAGAGATATAAATGCAGCTGCTAAATTGATTTAAAAATGTGGTGAAACTCCAGTATCTTTCTAGTCTCTTAATTCAGGTAGTATGAAGAGTATTTTTTTTTTTCAAAATTGCAACTTCAGAAATGGATGCTGCTGGAAATAATTAGAATATACATAATTTATGAAGTTTCTCTGACTTCTTTTTCTCTTCCATGTTTCTCTATTAGGATAAGAAGGGACATCCAGGGAAACAGGCCAATTTCGAGCGCAGAACAGTGTACCAGAGACATGTTCGGACGCCTAGTTTGCTGGCTAAAAGCATTTTAGAAGGTAATAATTTTTAGCACTTTGAAGTTGCCTGTCTTTATATGTTTTAGGAATTATTTTTGTCTGGTGTGTTAATATATAAACATTTTACCTCTGTCAGTTTGGTAATAAAAATTAGAAAATTAGAGAAACAATTGTAAACACTCATGGAAATGCTTTCTTAGAAATGAATTGATGGCAGTGTTATAGTCAGTAATTGAATTATAATTTCTGGCAACTGTGATAAGACATAGATTAGAGTAGGCAAAGAAGTACAGAGTCTACATACTTATTGGGGGCTATAGGCTGACTCTGTAACTGCTTGGGGAGTGTTGTAAAGCTCTGATAAGCAGCATATAAAATCTTAGTGCTATTGCTATCTCTGTTGTAAGCCACCCAGAGTCCTTTGGGAGTTGGGCGGCATAAAAGTGTAATTAATAAATACAATTATTTGAGGATTTTAAAAAATAGCTAATATCACATGGAAATACCTTTCCATCTCTTAAAAGGAAAAGTCAGATTAAATTAGGAAAATAAAGTATAGAGTAGTTGCAGTGAACAACTTATTTTTAATTCCAAACAGATTTCAAGAAGCTCTTCATTTTGCCTCAACTCATATTCATATAATTGTTGATTAAAAACATAAAGTGATATTTTGAGGAGTTAATTAGTTTTCCTCTGTCAAAACTATATATATTCTTGTGTCTTAGGAAAATTATATATTAAAATAGTTAATTTTAATTGAATAGTATTACTTCTTTGAAAGCATTAATAGTGGAATTATTTTGCTTCCTAAGTATGATAATCCTATTATTTTAAAATAAATTATTAATTATTAATTAATTATTAATTTAAAATATTTTAAATAAAGACAAATATTGTCTTTAGCATTTGATACAGATTTAATAAATCTAAAGTCTCTAACCCAATTTCTGTAGTGTTGAGAAAATTAGTAATTTAGTAATAGAAACAATCCATTTGTAATAGAAACAATCCATTTCTATTCAAGTTAGTGACATCTTGCACTGCAGCTGTATACCATATATAAATGTTTTATTTGGGTGAAAATCCCATTAAATTATTCATGGTTTTGAGCAATTATGCTTAATGGGCCTATGGAAATGTGTGTATAACATGAAATTCTCCCCTGCAAATGCTATTTTTATATGCAGTTTGAATCCTATGTTCTTTTAAATGGTGGCTATGGTTGATACATTTATTTGGAGTATGTGAAATGAGGACCATAAATCAGAGATGCAAAGAGCATATTTTGGGGGGTAAAATCCATTGACTTTATTTAAGCTTTATTTCCAGCTAAAGGAAATAGGACTGTCATCTAATATGCAAAATGATTTCTTTATATTTCTTCTTTTTCTTTTGGTTCAGTTTTTACATTCTTGCAAGGATACTTTCCTTGTAGGAGTAGAAACATTCTTATGCTTTGTGCTATCTTTTCTGTTTGTCTTAACTTTCTTTCTCTTTTCTTCTAGTACTCCTTGGATTTTATCTTTACCTCTGTGTACATAGTGGTTCACCTTTAGAGAATAGAAATGCACCAGTTGTAGGTATAGAGATCTTTCAAAATCATATTATAAGTGTCATAATGAAGAAACATGAATGTAGTAAAATGGGGGTATAAAAACTGATTTATGGGCTAATTATTACTGTGATGGTTCAGTGTCTTTGGATATGGCAAAAGTAATTAGTAGTTGGAGGCAAAAAGCACTATGCTTCTTGCACTCTTTTTTGCATCTTATCAAAAGGACTTGTACATCTATAAATAGATGTCTAAATATCTGATGCAAAGGTTGATCATAAATCTTAGCAGGTAATTAGCAAGTTTTGTTTTAGGTGTCAACCGGGAGGCAGGATAAAGGGAGGAAAATCATTCAGGTTCTTATTCCTTAAATTTATATAAACTCTGAAGTTACTTGTTGATGGTAAGAAAGCACTGTGTATGCACCAAAGTGCCATACTCTGAAACATTATCTTCAAGGTCATCAGTGATCATGCTGGGAGAGACCATGTTTTTTTACAGTACATTAGCTCTCTTATCATTTTGCGCTTTTTACACTTTTTTAGTTATTAAAACAATTATTTTTTCCCCTCCAAGGTTATCGTCCCATTCCAGCAGAACCTTACCTTGGAGGGAATTCATCCTTGCCACCTCCTGTTAGCGACAGAATGAGAAAAAGACGGGCTTTTGCTGACAAAGAACTTGAGAACATAATGCTTGAACGGGAATATAAGGAACGAGAAATGATGGAAGCCACCCAGGCTGCTACCTTCTTCCTGCCAAACCGCATGGTACATGGGCCTGAGTACAATTCTTATAAAAGTTTTAACCCTCATCAACTTGAAGCTTCCAATAAGGAGATTTGTGGTTTTCTGCCTACCTGCTTAGATCTGACTATGCAGTATTCAGGCTCAGGGAACATGGAACTGATCTCATCAAATTTGAGTGTGGCTACCACCTACAGGCAATATCCTTTACCCTCCAGATTCTTGGTGTGGCCAAAATGTGGCCCTCTCAATGATGCCCTTCTCTATCAGCAATGCCTTCTAAATGCTACCACAGTCCAGTCTCTCAAACCTGGAGTAGTTTGGGACAATAAAGCTTCACATGGCCAGGATTTGCCCACCTCTGAACATGACATCTCATTGTCAAAAAATGAGAACATGTTGCACCATCCTAATGTTCGGGAACTTGAGACACCTCAAAAGGAACTCCAAAACATATGTCGGGAGGCCCATGAGAGGTCAGCATTTTCATCTCCTAAGAGGACCTTTTCACAGATTTCTGGCAAGGATCCTACAGTTCATCAGGACCCCCCTCTCAGCAAGATCAGCAAAGAAAGCAACAAGCAGCACCTGCTACTGCCACCCTCATCCAAATATAGTCCATTCCATTCATTGTTCCAGCAGACACTTCATAGCAAATCAGGATCAGAGTTAAAAACCACTTTTGATGAGGCATCCAAGAAATATAGAGAGTGTACCTTCAGAGAAAACCAAAAGTACAAATTCAGCATTGACAGATATGCAAAAGACTTTTTGGAGACTAAACAAGTTGTAACAAAATTATCAACTAATGAACCATTGCCATTTTCTGTTGAATCAATTCTTAAGCGACCATCTTCAATGGTCACCAATGTTTCTCAGTAGCCTGGCAATATGATCTTCCAAACAAATCTATTGGCACTTAGAATTGAACTTAACCATATGTGCCAAGTAAGTCCCTTTGAAGTCATTAGAGAGTTCTTCTGCTAGGCACTTCACCGTACACTTGAAAGATGTTCTTTAGATTTTGTTGAAATTGATTTCCAATAAACAGGTTTTGAACTACAACACAGCACTAATGGTCCTTTTCAGAGTGGCCGAGTTGCCCTTTTTGGGAAATTGACTATTCTAAAACGTTAACAATTATTGATACGCTGTCTGACAAATGCATGGCCACTGCCTTTTGCCACCATAATTTTGGAAAAAAAGAATTTCAGATGTAAAGGGGTTATTAAAATGTACATAGTATGCATGTTTTTATATGAAAATAAAATATTTAAATGTTTTGCAAATTAAAATAGAGCATTCTGTGAGGATTTTAAAAGTTGTGAATGCATACACACATATGCAAAATCTGGCCCAGTTTGTTGAATTTCTTCATTTCATCTCTGTTGCAGTGACATGAATGCAGAATAATACTTTTGATTCATAATCAGCAAATCGAGTCCAGGAAAGAAATGGACCCAGGGTCATTCAGATTAATAGATGTAAGGCTCCAGATTATTCAAGAGTCGGCCATTTGATTTACTAGATTAATTGCTGCAGATTGTATGCATATTTCTTGCAACATAGTTACGCATGGCTTTCTAATATTTGCATGCAAAATGTAATGCATTTGATACTTTGGTGGAACACTCACCAATGCCTATGATGAGAGATGTTTGAATTTGTCCTGTAGTATTCTGATGTACGTAGTATTTCACCTAAGCTTTTACCACATGTGCAGAGGAGATCTACCACAAAATCTGTTCCTGCAGGTTCCCTCTATCCAAAATGTCTCTAAGAATATAGGGAACTGCTTAATTTGATATATACAAGAACATTCTCTTCATCACCAGTGTGATTCTGGCTAACGTAAGCCATACTAGGTTGGTTACCTAGAACATGCATCCTGATCAGAGTTGGTCCTTTTGGCCTGGGCTGCCAACATTCACTAGGTCAAAGGCTGCATTAAGTCTCACTTATACTTTGGAGTGGTACATTAAAAAAATATGGGTGGCTCCAAGATACTTTGAGTGCCACAGGGCATGGAGGTTCTGTCTTAATGCCTGGAGCCTGTGGAATTCTGGATGGGGTACATCAGGATTTGGTTCAATCCAAGCAACCCTGAGTGGCTTTGAATTGTGGATCTCCTGGTTCTTGGGACTTTCCTTCCATATTTTGTTCTGGATGAGGAAATATTGCCCCAAACAGATATGAGGTGAAATCTGGAGGTCATCCCAGACTCACGGCTCCTGTTGAAGAAAGATGGCAGCCAATGTTTACACAACCACCTTTTGGTTGCGTATTAGCTATGCCTGTTGCTGAATTGGGGACTTGTGACTCCAGGCTGGAGCAGTTAATGTCATTGGTTATTTGGGATGTGACATTGTTGCTTCCCTAGCTACCCGGGCTTCTTAGGCATTTCTGGGTGCAATTCAAGGTACTGGTTTTAGCCCTCTAGCGCATGAGACGATAAATTACAGAATCGCCTCTGCCCAATTGTATCTACTCATTCTACCTGGCCCAGAAGGATGAAGAAAACTGGGTCCCATTGGCTAAGGCAGGGATGTCCAACACTGGCAACTTTAAGACTGGTGGGCTTCAACTCCCAGAATAGCTGGCTAGGGAATTCTGGGAGTTGAAATCCACAAGTCTTGGACATGCCAAGGTTGGACACTATGGGCTAAAGACTGTCAGCTGGTGGGTCTCAGAAAGAGACCCTTTTCTGCCATGTCTCCCAGCCTTTTAATCATTTCTTCCAAGACCAGACTAACCCTGATTTCTGGCTTTTTACAGGGTCTTTAAAACTTGGGTTAGTGCCTACCCTGGGACCCTGAGTATGTGAAGGAACCCGCACAATGGCACCTGGCTATGGCAGCTGATCCCATCTGCTTTCAGAAGCTCTAAAGTAGTAAATAGCTCTATAATAACCTAAATCGTTTCTCTATAGTGGAGAAATTACCTTGCGAGTACCTATTGGGCCGTCACGGATCTCCTGATACCCATCATGGTTAAGCTCAGCATCTCAGCATAACTTGGCAGTAGATTCACAAGATTATAATCTTTCTTGAGAATCAGAATAAAATCATGCCCAACGGTTGCTTTCTCACTGCCATCAAGAAGAAATCGGAAACTTTTACATCTTTGCAAATATTTAATTTCAGATGTTTTCTGCCTTGCCAAATTCACACACAGCTGGTATGGCATTTAGCAATCTTGAAGCTGGGTTGTGGTAGGTTTATATAATGACCATCTCAAATTTGGGAACTCCTGTCACTGCAGCCTTCACCCTTCTATTGGGTCCATCAAAATACGAAAACGGTTACAAATTTGAACTGTTTGGGCTACTTTATTGTCCCCTTAGATTCCCAGGAAAGTGTAACATTCTTTCATGTGGCTTATAATGTGGCTCATTCTTGATTCCCTTTTTTATTCTCAAGGATTTGGTTCAAATCCTTTTTCACTCATCAAAAGATGAATAACTTAAGAGTCACGGACAATGCAAGAGAGCACCTGACAAAATTCTCTGGTCACCTTTACCTGACCAGTGGCATCTATGGAGGTAAGATAGTCAAAATTCTGATGCTTGGCACCTGACTCATGACGGTTGCAGTATGTGATCACCTTTGATGACCTTCTGACAAGCAAAGTCAATGGGGAAACCAGATTCACTTAACAACCTTGTCACTAACAACAACAGCAGTGGTTCACTTAACAACCTTTGCAAGAAAGGGCCTAAAATGTGGCAAATGTGTTTTTCTCACTGGCTGATGATACACTGAACAGGGAGGAAGCCAAACCCGAGGATGAGGCCATCACACTGCCTGCCAACATTGCTTTGTGCTGACTCAAGGATGGGTGGATAACTCTTTTAAGAAAGACCAGGGGAAGGCCCAGGGATAGAAAGTTATTTGATTGGGAGAGGAAAGCATTTCCTTTTGTTCTAGCAGGCTGTTGCTGAATCATTGGAATTACTTTTTAGAAAATACAAATTATAACTGAGTCATTCATGGCTTGTTTTGAAATTATGATATAAACAGGCTTAGTGTCAATTCTATCAAAAGACTTGCTTCCTCCAGGAGGAAAATCTTCAGGGTAGGTTTGCTAAATATATTGTATTTTTAGAGAAATGTGTGCCAAAATGGGTGATGAGTGATGGGACCCCTTCATTTGTATTTAGTGGATCTGTTCCTTTAATGTGTGCTTTCAATCTTTGCCATGGATATTGTATAGGATGGTTCTTGGCTTAGTCATTGAAAGATACCAAAAGTCTATGGCAGGTATAAATCTGAGAAGTAAGTAATTAATTAAAACCCACCCCACAAATTATTTTTCCCTTTCAGAATGATTTTAATGTGTGTTTCCACTGGGCATGGCTTTTAAATTCTCCTATTAGCAGTCTTCCAATATTTATCGGGCTGTCAAAAAGAAGAGGGCGCCTGTCAACCTAGTCCCGAAGCATCTGAAGGCAGAACAGAAAGCAATGAGTGGACAGTAATCAAGGAGAGAACCAACCTAGGAGTAAGGAGAAATTTCCTGACAGTTAGAACAATTAATCAGTGGAACAGCTGGAACAGTCCAGAAGTTGTGGGTGCTCCAACTCTGGAAGTTTTTAAGAAGGGATTGGACCACCATTTGTCTGAAGTGGTATAGGGTTTCCTGCCTGAGCAGGGGGTTAGACTATAAGACCTCCAAAGTCCCTTCAACTCTGTTGTTCTGTTATCTATTAAAATATCATGAAGAGGAAAGACATTTGTCAAGCAAATAACTTTTGTTATCCTCTCCATGGCAGTAATTGTGAATCAAATTTTGCAGCTTAGTGTGATTTAAATCTAGTCTTTCTACAGATTGACTGTGATTATCTTGGCGAGCAGAAGTCTCTTTGCAAAAGAAAATGAAACAAACTGCCTTTTCAACTCTTTCTGGAGTGTGGCTGTCAACGTCGGCCAATTTCTTTCAGAAGGTGCCAGAGATAAAAGAATCAGAAGCAAGGATACATCACAAGAAAGCCAGAGGCAGTGCAGGGCCAAAATCTTGTTTTTTTTTCTTCTTTTCGCAGCAGCATTACCCAAACCTGACAGGTACAACTGTAATCCAAATAGTTGAAGATAACCTCACCACACTTCGTATTTTTCCCCTCCAATTTTACTCTCCATTTCTTTCATGTCTTCCCTTCTCAGGGAAAGGAATGAGGGAAAATTCCCTCAATCAGTTTATTGGATATGTTCCAAGACTTCATTCATGTCTACTTTCATCTCTTCTTTCGTTCAGTTCAAAAAAACCCTGTAGCATTTTAAGCTGCTTTGTAACCAGCAATTCATGTTTTTTTCCAGTAAGAGCTCCCGAATTAGCATATTTTAAATTCGGCTTGTAAATTAAATACTCTAAATGCTGCTCATCCCGGAAATAGTTTTCAATGGACATGATGATTCTCCAGATTAGATGTATTCAGGGCTTAAACACTAGGTTCTGAGTAGAGGAAGAGATCCATCTCTAGGCAAAACAATAAACAAGCAAACTAAAATCACAGCTATTAGTGCTGAATTCATATCAACATAATTCATCTGAGTGGTTTTTTGTCTTCTCTTCCTCTCTCTGTCATTAAAGGCATGCCATATTCATTGAGAAGGTGGCAACCGATGATACACACAGACACACAAAAAGTTTTAAAAACAATGGTGGATCAAATTTAATATTTACTGAACTTTTGTCATTTTACACTTTCAATTCCATTGCATTCTGAGCAGCAGAAAATTGAATCTGTGGAATTTATTTCTCGGGGTCTGACCTTTCTCTCTCTCTGAAACCTATTGGAATTCATATGAAATAAGTAGTAGCTACATAACGACTCTACTTACTTCTGCCCTCAAATGCTCATGAGTTCCAATCATAAGAGAGCTTTACAGTTTACTGGAGAGGGGAAAATGCAGGCCTGCCTGCCCCCCCCCCCGCCTCTACCTCATAACACCACAGTGTGGAAATAACCTTCATCCACTGAGTTCTGGAAATTGAGTTGTCTCCTTTATTTTTACATTACTGCTTGTGGCTTTAGCTCAGATCTAATAAAATTTAAGGCTGATTGGATGGCATCCAGTTTTTAAAACCATTTGCATTATTGTAAAGAAAAAGAGACTGTTAGACTGAGCCTCAACATTTCTTTCTTTCAATATACGAAACTGGACGGGACAAAAATCTTTGCAGTTGTATTACTGGAGGGTCCAATGTGTTGCCTACCCGCCAACTCCTCTAAAGACAGGCAGCTCCTATGACCAGGGTGCATGTTTGGGCTTGAAAGGCAGAGCCTGGACTAGTTGCATGCTACATCTGTTCACCTGACTTTTTAACCAAGGAGCGTTACTTTATTGCTAAGCTTAAGGATAAAAGAAGCAGAGAATGAAAGCTGGACTTGCGGGATATTGCTGTCCTTCTAAGAGCATTCAGATGTCTGCCAAAGAAGCTTCAGCTCATTTTCACCTTCCTGGTACTATGCAAGTTCTTATTATAGAAAAACAATATTGGTGGCAGAATAACAACAGCAACCAAATTCAAAGAGGTTACATGATAATTTCCGGAACACCCACAGATGGATAGTTAGCATCAGCTATTTGTGTTTCTTATCCAGCAGTCCTTGACCTGGGTAAGGATTGCTTTACAGATGTTCTTGTCAGGTTCTCCAAAGTCCTTTGCTAATATTCTCAGTGGCCCTGCTCATATTACTGCCTGCAAGATGTTAGTCTAGTACAGGGGTGTCAAACTCAATTTCATTGAGGGCTGCATCAGGGTTGTGGTTCACCTCGGTGGGCCGGGGAGCACGGCTGACTGGGTGGGTGTGCCCAGCTTGACACCACTCCCCAAACTGCTGGCATGTTTTTTTCTTCGCATTGAGTAGACTGGGTTGAAGTCACGCTGGCCTAATTGGGTAGACCAGGCCAAAGCTACATTGGCCTGCTCTTTCCTTTTCACACCAGGTAGACTGGGCCAAAGCTTCACTGGCCTGATCTTTGCCCTCTGCATTGGGTAGACTGTGCTAAAGCGATGTGGGTAGACCGGGATGACCCCACAGGCCGGATCCAACCACATTGCAAGCTGGATCCGGCCCATGGGCCTTGAGTTTGACACTCCTGGTCTAGGAAAATGCATCACTTTTCCACTGTTGGTTGTCTGTATCTTGTAGAAGAATTAGACTGAAGCATCTGTATTTGAATTCAAGTTTGGTAGCATAGCCTCTCATGACTGATGCTTTCAGGAGATCTTTATGGAATGTCTCTGGGCTGCTCAGGCAGCTGTGGGCCTGGCTTCCATAGTCACCCACTGGGGATGCATAACTCTCCATGGGCAGTGGGTTCCATAGACATCTTCTGCATTCTGGGCAGTCACTACTAGGGGGCAGCTGGGATTTTAAGCACAGTTTATCATACTTTATATTGTGATGATTTTATGCATTAATTCATCATTAATTCATCATTTGCAACAGAGCTTTTTCCCCCCAGGTCAGGAGGCTGTAATGCATATAAGCAATGCTTTACATAAGCCTTTCTTAACTAAGATTGCTTTACATACAATGTTGCTGAATAGAGGCCTACTGTATTTGGTAGCAGAGACTAGAACCTAATATGTAAATTATATGTTTCGTTTTTGACAACAATCCAACTATTCTATTCTATTCTATTCTATTCTATTCTATTCTATTCTATTCTATTCTATTCTATTCTATTCTATTCT
>JANHGC010003899.1:0-28219 GCA_027560395.1 Boaedon fuliginosus | reverse complement strand
TATTCTATTCTATTCTATTCTATTCTATTCTATTCTATTCTATTCTATTCTATTCTATTCTATTCTACTCTACGCTACGCTATGCTATGCTATGGTATGCTATGCTATGCCATGCCATGCCATGCCATGCCATACCATCCATAGAATATTAAAGTATGAAATCTCACAGATGCCAATAGGGATGTTCATAGCAAAGGTAAAAAAAAGTCAAAATGGTAGTTGCATCCTTGATGTTCTGCTTGTTTTTACATGAGTCGTGTGACACATCTGTTTTTAAAAACTAAAAATAGAATTGCACAGTTGCAGCCCCCACCTTGACTTTTCTGATCCCCTCCTATATTGACTCCAAAGGTAAGAGGTGGAAGAATGACACTGATGCTTTTGGGAATGAACCATCCATGTGGTTACTCTGCTTTCAAATAGTCCCTATTGATGCTCCTGGAGGTTATTTTAAAGGCTTAATTCAAAAAGGCAGTTGTTTGTGGAAGAATATTAGGGCATTAAGAAAGATGTCTGTTACAGGTAGTCCTTGACTTACGATTACAATTGAGCCCAAAATTTCAGTTGTTAAGTGAGTTTTGCCCCATTTTACGACCTTTCTTGCCACAGTTGCTAAGTGAATCACTACAGTTGTTAAGCTAGTAACACAGTCAGAAAGCGAATCTGGCTTCCCCATTGACTCTGTTTGTCAGAAGGTCAAAAAATGTGATCATATGATCCCAGGAACTGCATGTCATAAATACTAACTAGTTGTCAAGCAGCCACTATTCTGAAGACTGCTTATCTTGTCCCAAACTGTTGGGTGAGGTAAGTTTTAATTGTAACTCAGGAACTGAAACGGGCATCACAGTAAGAAAGCCTAGCATGGATTGTACTGTGTTAATAACCTGTCTATAGGAAGGGTTTTCTTATTTATTGTCACCTCAATCCTACCTTACTGCTTTCTATTCTGGCAAAAAGCCACAATTCCACTTACCTACATTTTTGGAATACTGAATTGATCCACACAAAGAAGTTATCCCCAGGTTTAAATAAACACAAGTAAGATGCTTGACAGGTCTCGATATTTTCCAGGTTGATTGTCGGACACAGAGGAAGTAATTGTTGAATGCTACTCAGCTTGAGGATATAAACCGAGCAGTTGTTGAGCAGAAATCCCTATGTCATTCAGAGGATAAAAGAACCGTAACAATTGTTGAACAGCAGAGCTGTGTGGGAAGTTTAATGTAGCAAAGTAGTACAGCACAATACAACGCACGCACACCCAAAAGCAAAAAATCCCACCCCAGATATATTAAAAAGAAATTGTAGTGAGGGATTTGTAGAACAAACATGAGCTGGAAATAGCTGTGTGTGTGCATGATTGTGTATGAGTGTGTTCAACCCAGGGTGCCATTTATCCATCTGCACTGTGTTTCTCAACCTTAGAAACTTTAAGATGTGTGAACTTCAAGCTGGCTGAGGAATTCTGGGAGTTGAAGTCTACACATCTTAAAGCTGCCAAGGTTGAGAATTACTGATCTAAGTTAATTCCGTCAACTTGAATCAGTAGTTCTTCAAAATTCAGAAAAGAATGTTTTCCAGCCCTACATTGAGGTATTAGGGATTGAACACGGCTTTGCTATATAGAAGGTCTCAGGTCCAATCTGTGATATCTCCAAATTCAGTTGGAAAGACTCTCTTTCATTCTGGGGGTGGGTGGGGGTGGGGATTCCCCATCCATGGATGTCCATTTTGTAACAATTCTCCTTACACAATTTCATTTTGAAATAGCAAGGATAATAGTCAAAATGTTCTATGATATGTCATCAGGTCACCATAAAATGGATAGAACTTCTCCCACAAGTAGTCCAGATTTCTTTCATGCTAGAACTATATCATTTTATATTTTTTATTGTCGATGTCATTGAATGTCAGCTTTCTCAGGCCAAGCATGTTCCTGTATACCGTATAGGATCATCCTGAATAGTAATCTGCCTGATTTGTTTCTAGGAGAAAAGTATAAAATAGTTTAAAACACTAAGAATAATATTTTTGTTCTTCAAGTCTTGCAACAGATCCCCCCCCACATATTTATAACATTTAAAAATGTCTGTATGTTATATTTTATATGTTTTATTCAGCAGCCTCTAGTCCTTCCATTTCAAGATACATTTCAGCTGTGGAATACTGGAAACAAAACAGAAAATGCCTTTTAACTATCTTTCCCCCCACCCAAAACCCAGGTTCACTTTTTCAATAACTATAATATAGATTAATTTGGACATGTAAAGCCTTTTACTGGTAGCCTGATCACATTTTGGTAAAAAAAAAATTGCATGGTTGGCTGGGGAATTCTGGGAGTTGAAGTCCACAAGTCTTTAAGTTGCCAAGGTTGGACACCCCTGATTTAGAGGATTTATGAATCCAGTTTACTTTAGTAACGTCTTAAGAATCACATTGGTTACTGTTTTTTCCTCTATTTATTTAATTTATTTTTGTACCTCTTCTTAAATGCAAACCATTTTGAAACAGAATCCAGTCTAAAAGAATCACTGAAATATAAAACATTAGATAAAATTAAACAATTCAAAGATTCTGTGTGATAAATTTTCCCAACTGAATTTGCCCTCTATGTTTAGCAGGAGATGAAATAAAAAAACATAGTGGTTCAGATTCATTTTCTGCATACCTGCAGATTTAAAAAAGAACTGTGCAAATAGTTCTAAATTTAGCCCACAAAAGGGAAGGCTGCACAATTGCTTGAAGGAAGGAGACTTGTGCATGGAAAGACTGCTGCATCCAAAAAACATAAAAATGGCTCTAGGCTTGGATTATCATGGCTGCCAACTTGACTTCATCCCCTTTTGGAGGTTGCTCCTGCCTCTGAAGTCCTCTTTTATAACTGAAATATAGTTTGGATTGATTGTATCATTAAAATAGTCTACCATTAGGACAGTATTTACCTCAAAAAAATAAAAATAAAAATCCACCCCATTGCAAAATAATGTAAATTACAGTAAATATTTGCAGTTCTTGTCCAATTCTTTTTCACAGAACCCATATGTAGTATGAATGGTTGAGTTTAAGGCTAGATATTCAAAATCCTCCTTTTGCCCTGATTTCTTTCTTTTGAAAGAAAGTTGCTTTCAGATCATGTTGCGATCAGAACAGAAAACACTTGGAACAACTGTTTTGCATTATTTTCCTATTATTTTTTACTGCTGGTGTGTTATTTCCCTCCTTACCGACACCATAGGAGTAACTAAATTTGACAACGTCTTGCTCTAGCTATTCTTATTGGCAAGCTTTACAGTCTTCTACTATTGTTCTTTCAAGTTGCATGAGAAAAATTGGACAATTTTTTTTGTCCTGTCAGCATTGCCCTTTCACAAAACTCCACAAAAATAACATAAGGGGGGAGACTTAGTGCACACCTCTTCTTTTAAAAGCTCTAATTTAACAGAAAAATGTAGCAGAATACAGGCCAGATTCTATTCTTGCATTTGTATAAAATGCAACAGAAAACTACTTCTGCGCATACTTACAGAACTTGATGACAAGCTCTGACAGCTATCTTTTCAAACTTTTTTTTTTAAAAAACAACAAATCACTTTGAAAGATAAGACTAAAAGTAAAATATGTATCATAAAGCCAGGTGATGGATTAATATAGTCCATGTAGGATTTAAATTGTCATCCATGCTAATAAACCATCAGTCAAGAAAGATTAGCCGAGCATTGTGAAAATTCTCATCCAAAAAAAGCACTGAGAAGCAGAAAAGTGTGCTGTCTAATTTCATATCAACACTCTGGGCCGTAAAGTCAGGGCAACAGAGAGAAAAATCCACATAGAAGCTGCTTAATTGTTGAGTTGCGAGTCGCGAGGCAACAAAAGCAGGCTTTTAAGACGTCAATGCATTCAGCTAAATCAACTTGTCTTTTGTCAACTGGCATTAAAAAAAGGAATTGAAGAAAAAAAAAAGCTTGCAGTTATAGTTACCCAAAGAAATATCAACCTTCACTGGATAGGAAAAAAAATTTCACCTTTTCACCATCTTAATCCATATATGTTTAGAGATACTTGATACTTTTGCTCATGGGTTACATGCCGAGCCCTTCCACAATATGTTTTGTCAGTTAAGTGGTCGGGCCCCTAAAGAGACCAGTCTTTGGCAGCTTGCGAACTTCACGACAGAAGTTGATTTCACTGAAATGAGGCTAGGCTGGGAAATGAGCAGGCGTGCCCCCAAGTTTCATTTTGCACAGGACTCAGTCATTGGGGAAACATAGCGCAGATTGCTCTGTTGTCAATCAATCAATCACACCCTTTCCAAAACTACTGATCTATAGGTAGTCCTTGACTTAACAACTGTTTGCTTAATGATGGTTCCAGTTAATGACGGCCTGGGAAAGGGTGCTTTATGGTCTGTAAAGCGTTTTTGACAGTTGCAAAATGTTGTACCCCCCTCCCTCCGCAGTCATATGATTGTGATTTGAGCATTTGGCAACCTCTTTGCACTTACAACCAGTGGCCAAGTGCCCCCGTGATCATGTGATCGCTATTTGCACTCTTTCCTGTTAGCTTCCCTAGAAAGTGAATTCTTTCTGCTTGGATTTTGATAGAGAAGGCAGAAAATTGGAACAGACAATAGAGGTAGGATAGGATCAGCAAATTTAACAAATTTCTACACCATCCCTTTCATCTTAGGGACCCCCCCAGTCAGTTTACAAATAAAATCCATAAAAAAGAGATGTGTTAAAAAAAACAATATTAAAAACAGAGTTAGAAAGTTAAGAATGATAAAAGATAAAAAAGGGAAAGGGCACGTCCTCAAGCCACCAACCAACCCCAGGGTTTCCTGCCACTCTTAGATCCCCATGCCAGTTGGCAGAGCTATGCCTATGTGGCAGCATTTCCAGGAGGCCAGAAAAAACAGACCCTGCCTCACCTCTCAGGGCAACATGTTCCATTGGGTGGGGGCAACAGCAGAGAAAGCTCTCTTCCTAGACCTGGCAAGAAAACATTCTTTAACTGATGGGGCCTGCAACATGCCCTCCCTGCTTGGCCAGATTGGACCAAGATAGGGTCAAGATGGTAAGGCCTTGCCACGAAGGGTTTTAAAGGTAATAACTAATTGGACCCAGAAGCAGATCTGCATGTGATGCATCTCACATAGCAGGGATGTTACAAGTACACTCCGAGGGCACCTAAAATAGGATAGGAAAGAATATGGATTTAGTAAAAGATTTAATGAATTGGATCAAATTTCAACAGGAACTGATGAAAAATTAATCAGGAGAGCATATAAGTATTTGTTATTGATTAAATTGGAGGAAGAACAGGCTAAGGAGAATATGATAACATGGGCCAAGAACTTTGGGTATACAGTAGATTTAGACAACTGGCAAAAACTATGGGATAGGAATCTTAAATTAACACTATCAGTGGCATATAAGGAAAACCTATATAAAATGTTTTACAGATAGCACTGCTCACTGGTTCAACTAACAGGTATGAATAAAAATAATTTGGCAAAGTGTTGGAACTGTAAGAAAACCCCTGGTTTGAATTATCACATGTGGTGGAAATGCCCTAAAGTAAAAAAATACTGGACAGAAATTCGAATATGCTTGGAGGCTATGATAAAACTATCTATTGATTTAAGACGTGAAATATTTTTATTAGGGATACTGCCACGGAACTTAAGTAAAGAGGTTGTGGATCTAGTATTATATATATTGACAGCAGCCAGGATTGTCTATGATCAATTTTGGAAAATGGAAGTAATACTGATAGAAGCCCAAAGAATTAGTAAAATATTAGAATGCGTGGAGATGGATAGGCTTTTTAAAAATCAAAGGAAAAGAAGACACTGGATATTATAAAACATGGGAGATGTTCTACAAATGGATTAGGGACAAATAGGGAGACCAGAGATTTATTAATTTGAGAATTTTTGGATATGTACAGTAATAACAAGATGAAAATGGGTAATATAGATAAGGCATGAATGTATTTATTTATTTATTTTATTTATTTTATTTATTAGATTTATACCCCGCCTCTCTTCACCCAAAGGGGCAATTTTTTTTATTTTTATTTTATGCTGAACTCCAATCTGTGGTTTAGGGGGAGAGGAATAAAAAAAATGGAAATAGAGTCCATCTTTGGAGACGTTAGTATTTTAAATTCCAACAGACCAAGCGTGTATTTAAAAATAAGTTATATTTATGCAGGTCTATTAGAGTGACAGACAAGAACTCATTTCTGCAATAATGTTGCCTTAACACTTCATTTTGTCGTCTGTATTATTGTTATCCCTTTATACAATTATATATTATAATATTATATATATTATATTATATATTATTTTTGACCATACCACATCTGATTTAATAATAATCATTTGTATTCTGGCCTCTGTTGTCAGGAATAGTAACAATTATAAAATTAGTTTTCAGAGCTTAAAACTTGCTTTTTTCTTTAGCAGATGCCTGTGCTGCTCAACTATTTCTACCCAGCTAGGATGGAAACAGCTATTAAGGAAGAAAAAATCTCAAAGGAGAGCAACCCTTCTCTATAATTTGCACATTTCCTTATTTCGTATGTGAGTTGAGCCTGTGTATGTAGAAATAAATATACAATAGTTATAACAGAGTGTATTCGGTGAGCACCTAGAGTTTGTAATTCTCAATGTAAGAATGGAATCTATGTTCCTTTTTTAAACAATAAACTTTATTTTAACAAAGAAAACCCTGCTCATGCTGCCACATTCTGCACTAGCTGCAGCTTTTGGATACTCTTCAAGGGTAGCTCCATGTAGAGTGCATGGCAGTAGTCCACATGGGAGGTGATGGAAAGAATTGGAAGCTTTGTTTTCTTCTGCTTTCTTTCATAAGAATGGGTAGTTCAGCAATGGACTCTTTGGACCTAATTTTTTTTCAATTGGAGGAAGGAGAAGGGAAGGCATAAAAAGAATATGGAGAAAAAGCATGTAAGTGAAGGTGGTTCTACTTACAGAGAGAATGAGAAAGCAAAGAAAGAAGACTTTGTCCTTTCCCAATAGTTTTGTTCAGGTATGTCCAACCTTGGCAACTTTAAGACTTGTAGACTTCAACTCTCCCTATTCCTCAGATAGCTGCTTTAGTTTGAAGTTACCAGAAAAAGTGCTATTGCTATCAAGGCAGGAGGAAGCTCGCTGGTGGAACAGACCTTTCCTTCTCAGCAATTCTTAATCAACCCTTTTGTGCAACAACCCCCCCAAAAAAAGAGAGAAGGAGAAGGAGAAGGAGGAGAAGGAGAAGGAGAAGGAGGAATGCTTGGATGTAGGGTCCATCTCACATAGCCTGCCTTAATGGAGAGACAGGGTTCCTGCCAGCTTATGGTAGCTGACCCTCTGGAATCCTTGATCTTCTCTGACCTTGGTTGTTAGCTTCCAGACATTTCATTACCTGATGAGGTAACATCTTTGTGCTAGTTATGAAGCTGATGATGCTAGTTATGACCTTAAGATGACCCTTGCAGGTGTGCATTGCCCCATACTGGAGAGGGCTGGCAAGGTGAGCATTGTAGGCACATAAGCACCAACTCCTCTCTGCGTGAAGAACATCAACCTTGGAGGTTGTCATCCAGGTACGTTGTTCACCTTTCACCAGCACTACATTCATCTCTCTCCCCCCCAATGTGTATATTAAATAGAATAACACCAAAAGCAGGCCTGTTGTCACAATTCACATTTTTATTTTTTTTCTGCACAGCTGCTGACATTCTTTTCAAATCCCCTCCTCAACTCACCTGTGTAAACATCAAGGCACCTTTTTTCTTTGTCTGGTGTGTGTATGTGTGCATTAGGAAAACAGAAATGGGCCACCCTCTGGCTCTGAATACTGTAAAGATTTTCCAGAAGGTAACAGCGACAGAATTACAGGTTGTCCCTCCAGTTTCAGCAGAATGAATACCTTGGGAACACAATGGGACCGGATTCACTCCATAAGCCAAGCCATGGTTTTCTTAAATTAATCTCAAACAAGCAAATCACACTATGTAATAAGATTGTGGGCCAACATACTTGGGCAACTGGAAAACTGTTGGTAGTGTGAGAGAGCTCATTCACTCAGTGATCACATAGATCACAGAAGGAATAGTGATAATGAAGCTTCCTGTTCATGTTTCAGTTGGTCTGTATGACAACCAGAAATGATCTGCGATGGAAAGGGATGGAGGGAGAAAAGACTGGATCTTGCACAATGGCAAAAATGGCCTTGGGAAGCCCCACCATTAAAATCTCTGAGCATGGCCCCACACCCTGGAGTGTACAATTAATTGGCTTTGCCTGATGCTGTCTTCTGTGCTGTACAGATTTGCATTTGAGTAGAATCATGTCAGCAAATGCATTTACATTAATGCTCCTATATGACAGACACGCTGTGCCCAAGACACAAGAGAAAGAAGTAGAGAGGGCAGATGGTGTAAGAGGAGATTCATTCATGAGGACAAAAAGGCCAGCAAGAAGCAAACATAAACAAAGAAACCATGAGGGGCTGTCACAATGAAGAGGGCGCCAAGCTAGTCTCCAAAGCACCTGAAGGGAGGACAAGAAACAATGAATGGAAAGTTATCGAGAGCAAGGGTCTCCAACCTTGGTAACTTTAAGACCTGTGGACTTCAACTCCCAGAATTCCTCAGCCAGTTTGCTGGGGAATTCTGGGAGCTGAGGTTCGCCAGGCTTAAAGTTGCCAAGGTTGGAGACCTCTGCTCTAGGTGGTCTCTTATCCCAGAGACATCTAATAGCATGGGCATAGAGACCCCTGCTGGTTAAAGAATATGAAAGAAAGACATCCTATAGGAAGGCCATGACTTGCCTTAAACTATTGTTTTAAATTCCATTCTGGATTGTTGTCCTTCGACATAAGCGAGTAACATCAACAAGTTCCTGGGTCAACAGTGAAAAGCTGGCTCGCTAACTATTATAATGTACAAATTAAAGTTTATGAAATTGGACCCTAGACCTGCATGTGAAAATTCTAATCAGAACACTTCCAAAACTTTAGCTGAATCATTTAAAAAAAAAGACAACATAGTGCTACGTGATTATTTTTTATGTTTTAGCTTACCATGTAGTTCTACAAAACTGAGTATGGCTTACAGCTTTTTCTGAGAGATATACTGGTTTGATGTAGTGGTTAAGGCACTACAGGCCAAAAACTGGGAGACCATGAGTTCTAGTCCCACCTTAGGCACAGAATCAGCTCTGTCAATCACTTTCTCCCAGTCCTAAGAAGCAGGTAATGGTAAACCACTCCCACAACCTTGCCAAGAAAACTGCAGGGACTTGCCCAAGTAGTTGTCATGAATGAAGAATGACTTGAGAAGAGACAGAGGAAAAAAAGGGAGCAAGAGAGAGATTCTGAAGGGCAAACAATTTGTTATATGCCTTGGGTTTTTTAAAAACAGTATTTGTGTGAAAAACAGAAAACCATCCCTGGAAAATTGTAATTGAAAGAGGACTTGGAATCCTTTTCTTTCCAACTTACCCTAAATTTCCCCTCATTTTGAAGGATGATTATCCTTTTAAAAATATATACATAGAACAAGGATGGCTGGTAGAAAAACTCCCCCTTTTTTTACTTTAAATTCACTCTAAATTCTTTGCTTCTAAAGTATTTTATTTGTTTAAAATGAGTGCAAGTGTATCACTCTCATCAATCAAGATCTTGGATTAAGCTAATAGTCTAAATCTTTAAATAGTCTATAGACATGCAGCTTTAAAGGGGGAAAAAATCAAGTTATGTCCACTAATCTCTTTTTAGAGTACTATAAACTGGAAAAGTAGAAAAGAAGTTGTATTCGAGATGCATTGTACTTGGTCTGTGTGTAAAGTACATCCTATTCCTCTGTCACTATCTATTTCTGGTTTATTATCAAATAGCTGTTTTGTTGAAAGTGTAAGAGTTATAAATAAACACCATGAGCAGAATTTGAGATATTGGCTACAGTAGCTGATTTACAGCTGAGGGGGGAAACCACATGTATACCCAGATGAGGATAAATGTGAACAACTGCACCTGAATTTCTCCAAGCAGGCAGTCACAAAAACTCCACTCAGCACAATCCTGCTCTGTTTGTAACTGAAAATAATAAATCATGTACTTATTTCAAGGAAAGAATTTTTATTGTTGGGAGAAATCCTTGTTTTGCTTATCCTTTCCATCATTTAGAGATAAAATGGATTTAGCTCAATCTGTTTCAACTGGTGCCACAGTCCTGAAAATGTCTTCTATTCTCTTTTTAACCATTTACATGCAGCTGGTGGTGGGTGGGGAAATGGCTTTAATTTTCTTTTTCCAAGTAAAGAATATAAAGGAGAAGTGCAAGTGTTTAATTTTTAATGTAAACCCAATAGTGGTGGTAATTTCTTCTCTCTCTGCAATCTTTCTCTTTTCCATCCCAATTTTTAGATCATTATGTTGTTGTTGTTAGTCGTGAAGACATGTCCGACCCATCGTGACCTCATGGACAGCATTCTTCCAGGCCTTCCTGTCCTCCACCATCCCCTGGAGTCCATTTAAGCTCCCACCGACTGCTTCAGACTCCATCCTCATTCTCATTCTCTGTCATCTCCTTCTTCTTTTGCTCCCAGCATTAGGCTCTTTTCCAGTGAGTCTTTCCTTCTCATGAGGTGCCAAAGGATTTGAAGGGAATTATGAGGAAGTCCTAAAAACTCATGGAGTTTTCAAATCAGGAATGCTGATAGCCAAAAAGGTTTTGGAGTGATGGACAAAGACATACAGGTAATCCCAGGAGTGAGCTGCAAAAAATTTAGCAAGGGGTTCTCTGCCCGGTTGCTGGGTGGGTGTGGGCATGGTGGGCGTGGCCTAGCCAGCCTCCTGCACCACAGTGGGGGGCATTTTCGCACTCCCCAGCCTCCGAAGGCTTTCCTGGAGCCTCTGGGAGGGCAAAAACATTTCATGTTTCCAGACTTCTGGAACTTCTGGCAGACCCATTTTTTGCCCTCCCCGAGCCTCCGTGGGGGCCCTGCACTTACCTGCAATCCAAAACGGGCCATGAGGAGACTTCTGGGAGGGGCACGGTGGGAGGGGTGTGATGGGAGGGGCCAGACAGGAATGGGTTTGGGGGTTCTCCAAACTGGGAAGACTCTTAGCAAGGGGTTCTCCTGAACCCCTGCGAACCCCCAGCAGCCCACCCCTGGGTAATTCTCAATTTAGGATCACAACTGGAGCCAGAATTTCTGTTACCAATCAAGACAGTTGTTAAGTGAAGCATGCCCATTGTGTGATCTTTCTTTCTTTTTTTCCCCATAGCAGTTAAAGGAATCACTGCAGTTGTTAACTGAATCACACCATTGTTAAGCAAATCTAGCTTCCCCTCATTGATTTTGTTTGTCCGAAGCCAGCTGGAAAATTTGCAAATGGGGATCACTTGACCCTGGGATGCTGCAAGCAACCATCATAAATACACACCAGTTGCCAAGCATCCAAATTTGGCTCACATGACCATAGAGATGTTGCAACAGTGATAAATGCAAAGACCAGTTGTGGGTCATTTTCCCCAACTCCCCAATCCTGTCGTAACTTTTTATGGTTGCTATGTGAATGGTTGTAACTAAGTCAAGGACTACCTTTAATAGAAACAGCAACAATAATTGTGATCCACTGTAGGAGAGTGACTAAAACGGTTGATTTTGGACAAAAAAAACCCTTGAAATCTGGTCCATCTTTGATTGCAGAGGTCCTGTCTCAGCCAATCTACTTTACTATATTAATATGGTCTAGGGTTAGTTTGGTCTAGTGATTAAGGCACCAGATAAGAAACTGGAGACAGTCAGTTTTAGTCCCACCTCAGCCATTAAAGCCAGCTGGGTGACTTTGGAGTCAGTCCCTCTCAACAAGGAAGTTGCATAGGATATCTTCAATTGGGTTGTCCCAAAGGTGCTTTCCCGCCCTCAAGAGGCAACTGGGCTTTCTGGAAGGATGACTGGGAATCTCCATAGACACTTCACTTGGGTTGTTTGTAAAAATAAAAGTGGGTTATAAATAAAAATGTTGTGGGAATAACACTAGAAGCGATACCCTCAGTTAACTGCCATGAGCTCTCAGAGAAAAGAGATTATTGTGGTACAGTTGAAGGATGGCGAAGTAGAAATGGGGAAAGGCCTCATCACTGCAAAAGAGTAGACTGGGCAAATATCACTTTTTTTGTCTCCCCTCACCCAAATCTCAATGACCTCTAGGAAAAGAAGAGGGCTCCAGGGATTTAATATCAGAACAACAGCATGGTGGGGTAGATTGTGAGGTTTATTTTTCCCGTTTCGTTTCCAACTTTGTAAGAGCGTCTTTCAAAAACCTCCTATATTCTTGCTTTCCCTCCAACTTTTTCTTTCTTCTTTTTCAGTTTTTCTTCTCTGGATTTGAACGGTTTAATGTTTCTTTTGATTGTTTTGTTTGATCGTCCTTTGCATATGGGCTATGTAAATGTCCTCTCTGTGGACAGGCAGATTATAAATGGTTTTAAACAAATAACCAATAAACAAATAAAAGTTTCAATAAGCTCAGGGACCGTGCCAGGACTGCTGATAGCATAATCCTTAGGCAAAGTCAGTTAATTTGTAGGGCAAATTATTCTGGCTATGTTAGAATCCGTTTAAATGTATTGATTCGCTTTTCACTAGTTATGTACTAGTAAGATGCTGCATTTATTATTTTTTGACAGACAAGTACATTATTTATATAATGGCATCATAACTATATTATATGGTATCATTAATACCTGACATAATATACTATAAGAAAGAAAATAAAATATATAATGTACTTTAGTAGAAAGCCAATTCAACATGTATACTTCTTTTTAAGCACTGTACTATATCATTCAGGGTATTTGTGTCCTGTTGCATGTTTTGTCAGTTGCCTCCCTCTTGTGACGGCTAAAAGGCATGATCACGCAAAGCCAAGCAAGTGATCATCCTTCTTAGGAAAAAAAAAATGTTCCTAAAGAAAGTGTGGTTTATAGAATTCAGTCGCAGGGTGTGGAGTCTTCTGGAGAAGCCATTGTTTGAATTGCAGATCTTGTATGTGCAAAGCACCAATCTTTAAGGTCATCCTTTATTCTGCGCACTGTAGTGGTTGATCCTCAGATTGGCATGCTTCCATTCGCTAGAATACAGAGTCATATATCATCTGTATGAATGTATTAAGTGCATCCCCAAACCCTGAACTGCACACTATGAGACAGTCTGCGATTTCTCTTTAAGCCAAACCCTCCAGGGTCATTGTTTCTCACAAACTCTGTGTGAACTTTGTAAAATATCGGCTGTTTTTCATGCGCCAGTGGGTTGGATTTATCTTTGCTATGATAAATAATTCCAGTGACTTCAAGCACACGTTGCTTCCTTTTGCTGTCATAGAAATAGAAGAGCAGTAATTTTCAGTACTGTTTTGCCAAACTGCGGTTACTATGCGGGGAAATCTCATTGTGTAAAATAAATGTAGGACTCTAATTTGAACTTCCCTTAAGATGCCCTCTGTCTCAAGGTTTAATTGGTGGGGACTCAAGAGGAACAGCCTTGCATTGTGTGTAAGCATTTTTATTTGTCTGGATATATGTTTGCATTCTTGCATTCTATGGCTATGCTTGTAATTTTGGGAACAAATAATACTTTTGGGTAAAATAATTCTGCTCTTGTCAGTGCCTCCTTTGATGATCAAGAAACAGTACTTTGTGAGGAGAATGAAGCAAAAACTGGTGATTAAAATGGGGTTGGCTAAGAAGAGAAATGGTGCAATTTACACTTAAGAATCTTCTGTTCTCTAGCCTGATCAATTTGGTTTACTAAATTTAAAATAAAGATATTCTCAGTCCCGCTAAACTGTTGATTTTATGGAGTTTTCTTCGCAACAATACAGAAGTGATTTATACTGTAATCACTGTTTCCTTGTACTTCTTTTAACTTGTCAGTTTAGCCAACAAAGTCCTGGGGTTCCTCGTAGTCTCCCATCTAAATATTAACCAGAACTAACCAAACATATTTTTTTTAAGGTTAAAGTCAACTGGGGTGGTAGCATGTATGTATATAATTTTGCAGCCACAACTTTTACCTATCTAGCCGTTGAGGCTTCCTGTATTTCTAGGTCCAATTATTATATGTTAAAGTACACAAGGGCAAAAATAGAAATTGCTCTATATTTGACTTCTGGATGAGCAATAAAACTATATGTTACATTAACATTCCTATTCAAAAAGTAAAGAGTCCTGGTTGACGTGGGCTTTTTGAAAGTGATAGCTGTTTGGGCACTACAAGGTGTTCACAGGTACCAGTGTACCTAGCAGATATTATCCCTGATGCATGTCAAGCATGGGAATGCTTGTCACTATTGGTGATATATGTCATGATGTTATCATGGACGATGGCAGAAATTACTTTATTTGCATTATGTATACATGATGAGATCATGATGCATATAGCAGTTCTGGACACTTTTCATTCGTCAACAATTTTATTTTAATAAGATACAGTCTCTATTATTATCTCTGTCTCTCTGTGTCCATCTGTCTCTGTCTCTGTCTCTCTGTCTCTCTCTATTATCTATCTATCTATCACCTATCTATCTATCATCTATCCATCCATTATCATCATCTATCTAATATCTATCTATCTATATAGAATATGCATACATATATCCATTGACTGTGTGTATTCCTACTCATGAAGATTGCATCCTATCAAGCAAAACAATAACCCACCACCACAACAAACAAAATACCCCCAAGAGGCTTTTCTGCTCTGCCTATATCTTAGAGGCAATTTTAAAAAGTATAATTGATTCAAGTTACAGTCCAAAGTTCCTTTTGAAAATCTTTTAAGGAAAGTAATCAGCAATGTTGTAGCCAAGGGGAGGTATTAAAGAGCACCTTGGAGGCTGGATGTAGTGGAAGCTGAAAGGAGGCAACTTGACTGAGTTTTTTCCTTGGTCCATGGCTGGTTTGATTCGCCTCATCTCCCAAGGTAATAATGTTTGAGAGTACACAGAATAGTCTAAATCCCAAATGTGTCCATTTGCTTCCAGAGCCCCAGCTTAGTTTTTATAGTGATTTGTAGCAAAATACCAACAGTATTAGAACATTTATGTTAGTTGTTTACTTTGACTGTATTAAAGTAAGTGACCCTTGTTTCAGGCTATACCCACTACCCAGGTCTCCAGCAACATAAGTTACTTAATGGGTTTGGAAGCATTATATGATCTGTGCTGCTGTTGCATGAACTACGATAGCAGTTCATTTTAAATGCCACACAAGGAAGTGTAAATATTGATGGACTTTGAAAAGAACTTCCCTAATTTACAGTACACAGACCTTGTTTTCATAGAAATGCTTCCTGGTCACTATTGTAATGGGCACATTTCATTCCTGACACATTATAAAAAGAAACATACAAAAAAATACACATACCTTTCTTATATATATATATCATTGAAATTAAGTGAAGATTATTACCAAAATATAAGAGGAGTAAAAGTTATATATCTAGAGAGAACTGTGGGTGTGTGAATTTGTGGGTATGTGCCGAATCGGCTCTTCAATGCCTGCACCAATCTGGGCCAAATTTCCCAGGTACATACCTTGCACTTTCCAGATGAGCACTGGGGAGGGGGGTCATGAATGCCTTTGGGGGTGCTTTCCCCAAAAAGGGTGCCGAAGTGACCCTCCCCCCCCCGACATTTCACTGCCATGTGCAGAGGGATCCAGGCAACGCATGCAAATTGGATGCTTTCCAGCCAATAGAGGCAAAGCATGCAAATCGGGCAAGGAACGCTGGAAATTGTAGGCTGCAGCCTTCCCTGCTCAGGCCTGACTATACTCGGGCAATGCTGAGTTATCAGCTAGTATCTTTATATAAATAACAGTGCATTGCATACACATGTAATCCAATTCTTTGTCTACTAAGGGTGTCTTTGAGTGACTTCTTGTTACTCCTAAGTAAATTAACCTAGGCAGCATACTCAAAGAGTAAGGAAAGAAAGGAAAATGAGTGTATGCTTACACTCTTCTTTACTCCAGCTCAGAAGCCAAGATACTTCCAGGAGAATACACCTTGTATCTTGCCGGTTGGAAAAATAATCTCCATGCTTGAGGTTCTTTTCCAGCAGGAATTACTAGATAGGAAATTAATTGAAAATAATGATATTTACCTTTGGAACTACTTCAAAAGTAAAGCACAACTCTAATCCTACACTGCTGAAAGAAACAGTGATTTAATCACAATTACTGTCAAAATACATTCTGTTCATTTAAACCTTTATCAAACATTCAGCTGAATATGACCAAAAGAAGGACTTGAATCAGACAAATACCTGTTGAGGCTGCCAGGAGGTTCAAAAGAGCCAAAAATCAAGCATAGATTCTGCATGCATACAGCAGTCCTTGACTTATGACCACAATTGGGAGCGGAATTTCCATCACAAGCCATTGCAGTTGTAACCTGAGTCAGGCCCACTTTTATGACATTTGTTAGGAAAATTGCTAAGCAAATCAGGTGGTCCTTAAGCAAACCTAGCTTCCCATTGGGAATTTGCAAAGCTTGCAAATCCTGATCACATGACTGCCGGATGCTGCAACCTATTGAAATGTGAGTGCTTGAATTGCGATCATGTGACTAAAGTCAATCTGGGAAGAAATGGATGTGTGGAGATGAGGAAAAATGATCTCAACCCAAGCATCAGTTTGTTAATCATCGACCGTCTCCCTCTCTCTAAAATACATAGAAGAAGTAAACTTATCCAGGGGCATGTATTTTTCATAGAGCACATGTTTGTGTCTGATGTGTGTATGAAAGTTGCTAAGAACAGTTCATCATTATGTACATAATACTCCAATGTTGCTACTGAAACATACTTTGGACTTCCTCTAGCAGAAGTTCTTATTTTGCAATGTAAGAATCAAGCTAAGGTTAAAGTGTCTTGAAAAAAACTGCAGCTCCATTTGACTGTACTCATTAGTAAGCCCCACGGAATTAAATGGAACATATTTTAAATGTCCAAATGTTTCACTATTAAACATTTGTTTGGATGTGCCCCTCTTTACCTTAATCTAGGTCAGAAAAACATTTTGAAATGCAAAAGGAAGATTGTACTGTATAGCATAATTAGGATTTTCAGATGCCCCCCCCACACTTTTCAGGAAGTCTGTGGTCTACTTTTCCCCCTGAATCAACCAGGGGTGGGTTTCAGCCGGTTCAGGCCAGTTCGAGTAAACTGGATGTTAATTTTACATCTGGTTTGCCAAACCGGTAGTTAGAATGACTGGCTGGCCCTGCGCACCCCACCCTGCGCCTCCCAGGAGTCGCCACATGGCCTGTTTTGGATCCCAGGTAAGTGCAGGGTGTGTGCAGGGGCTCTGGGAGGGCAAAAAACGGGCCTGAAATGGTCCTGTTACCGGCATCTGGTGGGCCTCCGGAGGCCGGGGGAGGCCATTTTTGCCCTCCCAAAGGTTTGAGGGAACCCATGGAACCTGAGGAGGGTGAAAAACAGGCCTCCCAGAAGTCCCTTCCGGAGGCTGGAGGGGGCGTTTTCACTCTCCCAGAGGCTTGAGGGAAGCCTCTGGAGCCTGGGGAAGGCAAAAATGTCCCTCCCCCACCATGGTGCAGGAGGCTATCTAGGCTACACCCACCATGGCCATGCCTACCCAGCAACTGGGCAGAGAACCAGTTGCTGGAATTTTTGAAACCCTCTCCTGGAATCAACTAAATATTGATCCAATAGTTGGAACAGGAATTGACCAACTGCCATGTTGCTCCGACCTGAAATTGTGGTTGAGAGAGAATGACTGGCTCAAACTCACTCAGCTGGCATTCATGACTAAGGTGGAACTAGAACTCACAGCCTCCTTGTTTCTAATTTGGTGCCTTAAGTACCAGATCAAATGGCTCTAAATAATTAGGGCTCTCAGATATGGATTGCAAAAATTCAAATGACCATTCAGTGGCAGCAAAGATGGGATTCTGTGTTTCTTTGCTGCCATCTAGTGATGTCCTGGAGTTTATCAGTCTAGGTTTGGTAGCCCTAATCTTGATGGTGATCACCTTTCAGTCCATATCTGTGAGTTTCTTAAAGATTATTGGTTGGCTATTGTGTCCTACAGAATACTGAAGTAAGTGACTATTGGCTTGATCTAAGATATGTTGGGTGGCAATTCCCATCATCCTACTGATCATTACAGTCCAAATATAATTGTGACAAAAAGCAGATATAATCATTAAGGAATGTCATCCATTCAGCCATCACTGAGGCAATAGAACATTAATTAAGAGAGGCTTTGTGCCATCTCAGCAAAGCCTTAAGATGCTATAAGTAAATGGTGAAGAAACAGTTTTAAACTAAATTGACCAATGGTTGACTTTATCTTACTCATATTTCTAATTATTCCTTAATGAATAGTACATGAACAGTACTATTGGGAGGAATGAGATGACTGGCTTTGATAGTAAATGCTGGGAGTCTGCAGTAAGATGTTGGGGAAGAAGGCTGTGTACCTTGAAGCATGGCCTCTGATTTCTAAGCTGACCAGATACTTTCAGGAGCATCAGAGGATGTTCTTCTACCAGGACTTTTGAAGGAAGATCCAACTAAGGCAACTATATTTGAGTTGCAAAACTCACCAGGTGATAGTTTAGAGTTAGATTTTCCTGTATCTTTTTGCTGTCAACTTTGGACCATCTGGAATTTTGTAGGGAAGACCCAATAACCCACACTCAATCTAGTTGACCTTTGTGCAGGTAGTCCTTGACTTAGGACCAGTTTTGGGCTAGATTTTCCATTGTTAAGCAAGGCAGTTGTTAAGGGATTTATGCACAATAATGACCTGGCTACAGTTGGTAAGTAAATCATGTGGTTGTTAAGCAACTCTGACTTACCCCGTTGACCTTGCTTATTGAAAGACAAGTAGGAAGGTTGCAAGTGGAGAACACATGACCCTGGGATGCTGCAAGTGCAACAATTATAAATACATGCTGGTTGTCAAGTGCCCATATTCTGGTTATGTGACTTTAGGGATGCTACAACAATTGTAAGTGTCACTTTTTCAGTGCTGTTGTAACTTTGAATGGTGGCTAAATGAATGGTTGTAAGTCAAGGACTAGCTGTACTTGAAGCTGAAGGAGAGGCCATTTTGTTCTTTTCCTCAAGCAGGAAATGACTTGAGCAAACTAACAAATTCAGTTTTGATATGAATAAAATGCTAATTCTTGGGCCCATTTATACTTGTGGCTTATCTTTGAGCAAATAGTACCAGAGGTGAGTGAAAATGCAGCTGCTTTAAGACAATTGATCATACATTATTTACTCTTGATCACTTTTGATGACAATCACCATTAATCACCGGAGTGACCATCAGCAGAATGAGGTCTTTGACTATTTAATCAGCTGACAATATGATAACATTGTTAGCTAGGCTGCCATAGATAGTAATGAATTCTGCAATTCACTACCGAATTGATTCATAAAATATCTAATCAAAACTATACATCCTGCATTAACAATGTTGATATCAAGATTGCCTTTAGAAGTGCTAAGCACCTGGCGATATCCACAGATGCAGTCTTTTCCCCGTCAGCACTCTTAAGAAGGAAAGCTGATGGATTTTATGTTGGGAAAAGAAATAAACAAAGGACATGCAACAAGCAGAAATCAAGTGGAAAACCCATAGACAAACTTGCATTAGTGAACAAGTTTTCATTCCTAGATAGACGGAATGACCCTTATTGAAGCTAATGGTAACATATACTAAGATGATGTCACTCTTTCTTTTTTCAGGAAGAAAAAGGGGAGGAGAAGACATAACAATAATCCGGGGAGCTCGGTTGGGATAGAAATACAGGGTAGGAGAGAGAGATAAGGGAAGGGGCTATTCCAGAATAGAGCAATGACGTAACTGAAATCTTGCACCCCTCCACACTTAAACACGTTGATCTAGTTCTTAATCGTGCAACCGAGATTGTAAGCATCTCCAATAAACTACTAGAATTGCTCTAGAACTACTAGAATTGCTCTTCTTTCGGAGATGTTAGAGTCATGGGAATATTGGTGTAAGATTTCCTAAAGTTGTTAATGGTGTGTGTGTGTGTGTGTGTGTGTGTGTTTCTCTACTATTCACATGTTAGTGGCAGGACTAAGCTGGCTATGTTACATTCTGGTGCTTTAAAGGGCATAACCGTTCGTTGTTTGGAGGTTATACCTATGCAATATATATTGATGCAATAAAGTGCTGTGGCATATGGATTTGTGTAGAAGGAGAAGCAGAGGCAGCAAGACCAGACAGTGATCTATAATAGCAATAGCACTTATACTTATATACTGCTTTATAATGCTTTACAGCCCTCTCTAAGCAGTTTATGGAGTCAGTATATTGCCCCCAACAATCTGGGTCCTCATTTCACCCACCTCAGAAGGATAGAAGGCTGAGTTGGAATATCAATATATGAGTAAGCCTTAAGTGTACCAAATTCTCTATGTACTTTTGTGTGTATGTCAGCATCTGTGCAAGCCATTTTAATAAGTACCTGACATCTTCTTTGTATTGCCTATGAACAAAGTATTTGTTCTATATTGTTACTATCGTGGCAACTTACAGGATAATGAAGAAATTGGTAAAAATGATATTACCATTAAATGTATTGCTATGTGAATACATAAATCCTTTTAAAATGCAAATAATAACACTGGAAAGAAGCTGATCATTATCAGGATCATAAGGGGCTGGTGGGGTAATATGTAATTTTTTCCTTCCCTCTTTCAGTTGCAATGAAAATATCTTTGGAGCTGCTATTTATATTGGAAGAATTCCTTCAGTGAGATTTCTATCAGAAAACTCCTTTGCCTTCTGCTTCAATCCTGGGAACAATACATTTGCTAGCACTTTTTAAAAAAATGCCCATTTAAAGGGCCTTTGACATCAAATCTCCTACTTTGGTCCAGGAGAGGGAGGTAAAACATCAGATAGGGTAGAATAGACCAGCAAAATTGGTTGGTTCTTTCTTGGTTTCATCAATTCCATCCCTGTTGTCAAGACATTTTAGTGACAGAACTAAAGTCACGGTTAACATGAGGTTTCACAAACTCAACTTCACATAAACATTGAACATCCTGGAGCCATTAGACTTTGCCTGATTTTGAAAAGTTTTCTAAAAGGAAATACAACTCTTAGGTTGAAGATCGAACCACTTGAAGGTGGGTTGTCCTTATTGAGAGTGGGAGAAGAAAATGGAGCTATGGTTGTTGGTATGTCAGGGGTGTCCAACTTTGGCAACTTTAAGTCTTGTGGACTTCAACTCCCAGGATTCCTCAGCCAGAATGGCTAGCTGGAAAATTCTGGGAGTTGAAGTCAACAGATCTTAGAGTTTGCCAGGTTGGACACCCCTGGTCTATGTTTTCTCTTCATTTTCATGTTCCTGCTGTTCCTTCCAACTATTAGAGTTAGAAATGCTGTGCTCCTTGAATAGTCACTTGACTTTGAGGGCAGGGTGTAATTACAATAGAATAAATATTCTATTCACCATCATGCTAGTCTCCACCTCTTCTGTCAATTTTTTTATTTGTATGCTACTTAAAGGCATTCTCATTGTCCAGTGCCATGAGAACATACAATGTCATCTTCAGTTTTGAAGTTTCCATGCTTAAATTTTGTGTTCACATTTGCAAATATATAAACACTCCCACTTCACTTGTGTCGATTTTAAATGGCATGTATGTCCACACTTTGGAGAAGGCAGAGAAGAAGGGGGCATGAGGGGGGTGGGAAGTCAAAGGGAAGTGAATGGGGGCAGTACCTCAACTAACTTATATTCTTACTTCCTTTCTTGTCTTTGTTAGTTCTTGAGAAGCATCTGCCTGAGCAAGTCCAGATGTGGTAGCTAGTCATGCAGATAAACTAAATTACAAAGATTAAGTGCATGTACTGCCTGCAGTTGTGATTTAGTTATTTCATATAATTGATACAGTTACCAGCAATAGTCAAACTGAGTATATTGGAATATTGATAACTAAAAAGCTGTACAGTGGTACCTTGGTACTCAACTGCTTTGAAAGTCATTGAATTTGGTACTCAACACATTTTAATGCCAAAATGTTATCCTGATACTCATTGTTTGTTTAGTATTCAAAGCACAAACTAGAACTTGTCGGTGTTGACTGCCTTGTGACTCACTACATTTTTCCATATAGATAAAATTTGTTTGGCACTCAGTATTTTTGGTACTTATCACGGCTTTTGAACCAATTAACGATGAATACTGAGGTACCATGGTAACTGGAAGAGCAAGATGGACAATTGAGCACACTCATACAAGGATAGAATGTTGCTTCCTGGTGGGATTAATGTACATTCTCACCACAAGAGAAGGTGTTGAGCCAAGACAGAGATCACTTTTATGAGCCCAGGTTTTGTTTTGCATTTGCATGCAACTTTTGATCTCCATAGATTTTACTTCACTGCATTAAAAAGAAATCCAAACCCAAATGCTAGAAGATTGTAGAGCTTGAATGCCAGCTGATTCTCAACCCAAAAAGTATAGAGTATAGAGTGTGCTCATGGTCTTTTTTTCTACAATGGCTTGTCTGCCATTGTTTAACAAGGCACTGTGGCCATCTGTAAGGGGTATGTGGCTCTCTTAAAAACAAGTTTCATTTCAGTCCCTTTTTGGGGGCACCAAAACATCCCTCTTGGTACTGTATGTAGAAGCACCACCATCATAACTGAAAAGATAGATAGCCTGATATTTTTTTAAGTGAAGACAGACAAATTTACTTCACGCAAATGCTTTACTGCTTCTGGACAAGCTAATCTTCCTAAGCAAATCTTAAATATAAGCTGTGGGCTCGTGTTACACCTGAAAGGAAAAATAAACTTGAAGAAATGTAAGTAAGAGAATACACTTGCTGCTAATGAAATCTGTTTCATCACAGTCAAGACAGTTCCAACAGGTTAACAAAAATGTTTAGTTTAACTTACTTCTGACGGCAACTAGGAGAAACTGAATAAGTAGACCAGTCTTGACCTCTTTTCCTCTCATGAAGACCATACCCTGGATGGACACATTGTTGCGGAAAAAAATATGGTTTTCCCCCCCCTAGGACTCACAACTTAGCCGATAATGATGGGATCCTCAGAACAAGCAGGGTCTTCAGCATTTACTTTTGTAGAGTTTTTAGGGAACTGATGCATTTTACAGATAGGCTGAAGAAAAGGATGTTTTTTTCTCCCCAAACAGGAACCATTATAGTTTCTGTTTGAATGGAGAATTCTACCTATGTTTAGATGTTAATGTCCTGGCTGAGATTGAGACAAGTCTTATTTGTGGATGAAATCTCGCAATAGTAGCAGTTAATATGGGCAGATTTTCATGTAATCCACAGTGTGAACCATGTTTAAAACACAGACACAAGACAGACATAGATATGGCACACTGATATTTTCAACCAGCATTACAGTTGTGGGCTATAATTGCTACTGAGTGGTATTTGTTTGCTTCTTTGTTTGATTATTGTGACTTTGGGGCAGACACTCAGCCCAACCCACCTCACAGGATTGTTGTTGTGAGGAATTTGGGAAGAGGAAGGAATGTTGTTCGGGTGTTCGCCGCCCTGAGGCACTTCTGAAAATAATAAAGGCAGGTATATAAATAAATAAAAATTTCAAAAACCACATTCATTAACTGTGAATAAGTAGGTCTTCACAGGCAAAGTATGACAATTAATTCCTTGGTTATTTGCGGTCTCATATATCCTTATCTGAGCATAGAAGAAATTGCTTAATAAAACTGATCATTTACCTTCAAATTCCTTGTCATCAGAAGAGGGTATCATGTATAAATCATCTCTGTTTCAGCCTCACTGATATTGAGTAGGGTGGCATAGTTTTGGTTTTGCTAATTCATTCTCCCCATTCTTAATACTGTGTAGCCCCATTGCCACCCCTAGGCAGACAATCATGCCAGTCTCAACACTAAGAATTAGACACCATAAGTACTTCAATCAACCAGCATAGAAGTTGAGGGAATAGGAAGATGAAGTAAAGGAAAAGAACTGAAGAAGGATCAATTGAGAAATATGTTATGAACTTTACCAGTCATCCAGGTGACTAAGGAAATGTTTGGATAGATGGCATCTTGTCTTTTGATTAATGAAATAGAATATTGAATGCAAGATGTTTGTTTTTGAATTTTTCCACGCATTTTCTTTTCATAAATAAAAACTAGACATAGACATACCAAATGCGGGTTCCTTAGGGTTTTGTTGTGGCAGAGGAATTCTGGCATAAGCAACAGTTGGAGATGTATCTGATTGTCTCTTATTTCTATCTGACACATCTCACTAGGTTCTTTGTTAAATGGAGGGATTACATTTCATGAGGATTCGCAACCTACCATGACCGTTTTAAACAGAGCAGAATAAAAAGCACTGAAAAAAAATCTGATACCATAAAGCAATTGATGTGGGGCCAGCAGGTGACCTTACTTGATGATGGCCTTGACCAAGAATCTACCTTTATTCTGAACTGAAAACAGTTTAACATGCAGTCTGGCATGAGTTTAGCATCACAGAATAAAGATGAATGGGTTTATTTATTTATTTATTTATTTATTTATTTATTTATTTATTTATTTATTTATTTTAATGCATTCATATATACATACATGCATGCATGCATACATACATACATACAATTTATACAGCTTCCTATCTTGAACTTATGACTCTATGCAACTCAGAAGACAAAAACATGTAGCACAATACAGGCAGTCCTCAACTTACAACTATATGTTTAGTGACTGAAGTTAAAATGGCACTGAAAAAAGTGACTTATGACTGTTTTTCACACTTATAGCTGCTGCAGCAGTCATGTGATCAAAATTCAGATGCTTGGCAACTGGTTCATATTTATGACAGTTGCAGTGTCCTGGGGTCATGTGATCAACTTTTGAGACCCTCTGACGAGCAAATCAACGGGGAAACCGGATTAGTTTAAAAACTATGTTACTAACTTAACAACTGCGGTGATTCACTTAACAACTGTGTCCAGTAAGGTCATAAAATGGGGCAAAACTCACTTAAACAACTGTCTTACTTAGGAAAAGAAGTTTTGGACTCATTTGTGGTTATAAGTCGAGGACTACCTGTATTTCAATAAAAAACAAAACATTATTGTACTAAAACTTCCTTTCACCCAACAGGCAAATGGTGGATCTGTATTGTATAGTTTGGTCCATTGCAATGTTTGTGATTTTAAGCTGCGGTCTGTAAAATTTTTGTTCTTTGGACTCAGCCTTATGTGTGCCAGTATGTGGTCTCATCAAATCACAACAGCTGTCGGTCTCTAATCAAAGAACATAACCCAATGATAAGACTTAAGAATCTGTGCGGAGCCTGACTTAAGATTCTACTTTTTTAAAAAAGAGCAGATACCTTTTGAATTCTCAGTGTAGTTTTGATCATAACTGCGTTTCACCCTCAATCTTAGCTCTGAGAGGTCCAGTCCTAACTTTAATTATGATCATCGTGGAAGGAAGCAGGAACATCCAGGCTGCCTGTTTCTAGTCTGAAAGCTGTCTTGTGCTGGAAGACCAAACGCTACCCACTGCTATACGATATCACATTCATTGCCGCGATCTACATTTGAAATATAGCAACATGTATCTTGAAAAAACAATGCCTGCCGTTCCATCATCCTCTGCGGATGATCCATTGCCCTGGCATGTTGTTTCATAGGCAACCTGAATCTCCTGACATAAGGACAAAGTGAAATCAAATGCTCTGAAAAACCTACGGCGGTCTCACAATGTACCCCGATGTGATACTCCAGTTCAAAGAAGATTGACTGAACTCAAGACTACGGTTACCGACAAACACATTATTAACGGTTGGACATCAAATGCTTTTGATTAAGGAGAGAAACTCTTCCCCAGCATAAGACCACTTCCCTCCTTCGCAGCTGTTATGTTGGATGTTCTTTAGGAAAATTGAATGCTGTTTTAAAAAAGATTAATTGCATCTGTACTATATTTTATCCTTTCTGGGCATCCAGTTAAAAGGAGTGGGGAAAGAACTATTAATATAAGAGAAATCATTCTTGATTAACTTTGCCTTCTGACCGTAAAATGCTATAGCTCTTCACACTTCACTTAAAGGCTCCTTCTCTAATTCCTATCAGCTGGATAGAGTTGTCTCTAGAACATTTGTATAAATAACATGCATTCACATTTATGCTCGTAAAAATAGGAAAATCTGGCTACATGGTTGCAGAGGTCTTCTATAAATCTTTCATGATTAAAGTGGAAGCTTTATTTTTTCCCCCCAGTTATAGAAAGGAGATACTGCTTAATATTGCAAATAGACACGGTAATGCTTCAATCCAGTTAAAACCAATATGATTAATCTCAATGCTATTGTGATTACTTTTAAAAAATCTCCAAGCCAATTTACTCAGTTGAATTTGTGTATTTTACAGACCATAAATGGTATTTCATGAATCTACACCATGCACACAGTTCAGTTCACAATTACTCTGCCTCTGGAACAAAATCAGGATACCCCAATGATAGAGATGTGGAAAATTTTTGTTTTAATCCACATTTTTATATGAGACAATCTATTTTGCATTTCCCCAACAAATATTTAGAAAGGTTAGCTTCACTCTTGGACTGCACTGAATGTCTCTCAATTTTGCTATGCCATTTTGTTTAAAGTCAAGAATGCCATATAAATATTTATTTTAGAAAATATGAGTTAAGGTTTATGTTAAGGAAATAATATACCGACTGTATTTATTGCAAGGAAACTCTGTGAGAAAATATGTGCAATTGTGGTTTTCAAAAAGAAAAGCAAAAGATTTTTGCAGAAATGAGATAGAGGGGAAATAAGATTGAATGGAATACTTGCCACACTGGCATCCCCCAGCGTAGCCTGATCCGGCTTTTCCTCGGACTAGAATTCCAGTGGCCAAGAAGTAACAGTAGAAGGTCTATGGCCCCCAAACTCTGCGTTTGGATTCTTTGAAGAATTTCCTCTGTTGGGAAACCATATCAAATATACCTGGGACCTTACAAATATATTCAGAAGAGCTGCCGTTGGGGCTAATATTATATTAGGCAAAACAGAACACATTATGGGGGGAGGAAAATGGCAATGAGGCATTGCAAGCCAGAGAACTGGTTCACCTTCCTGCTTGTTCCAGCCCAGGGAAGGCTAACATTTTAAGAGAACAGGAGCACATGAGGTCATCTTCAGTTTAACCCTAAGCTTCTAGAAAGTGACCTCCAGCCATGTTTTCTTACACTGCATTAAAAGTAGTGTTTTTCCTCCTCTGCTGCCGCTTGGGGCTCCTCCTCCTCCTGCTGCATTTCATTCAATCTTACTCAAGTGTTTTTTTAAAATATTTTTTCTTACATTTTTTAAATATAATCAATATTTTCCAACATCAGACTTCACGTCATATGGGTTACAAGATAATAAGTGCTCTCGAACATCAGAACCATTAAATTCATATGCACCTAAAACATAATGTAATCATAATATTAGAAACATATATCAGCTGCCACTGGGGGCTGCTGCTCCTCCTGCTGCACTTCATTCAATCTTACTCAAAAGTTGTCATTTCAAGTGGCTGATGAATACAATAGTGTGAGTCCCCTTTATCCTGCCTTTGATGGCCCTTTTGTTCTGAATTGCCTGACTTGGAAAGTCTAGACCAGGGGTCTCCAACCTTGGCAACTTTCAGACTTGTGGACTTCAACTCCCAGAGTTCCTCAGCCAGCAAAGCTGAGTCCACAAGTCTTAAAGTTGCCAAGGTTGGAGATCTCTGGTCTAGACCAGCGGTGGTGAACCTTTTTTTGGTCCTTGTGCCAGAAGTGTGGGTGGACATGCACACACGTGTGTGTGCAGCCACATGCCTGCACCCCCATGCTTGTGGACACGCACGCGCAGCCCTCCCACCACCCCGCGCGCTCTCCCGCCCTCTTTCCGAAGCACAGCTGATTGTCAGATCAGCTGTGTTTCGGCTCTGGAGACGCACACGTATATGCACGGGTTGGGGTGGTGTCGTGTGCACCTGTGTGGGCAGTGGGGTGGGTGGAGGGGTCACATGCACTTGCACACATGGCCCCCCCCACCCCCCATGCACATGCACATGCATCTCCAGAGCCAAAACACAGAGCAGTGGGCTTCAGAAAAAGGTA
>JANHGC010003897.1:16471-28937 GCA_027560395.1 Boaedon fuliginosus | reverse complement strand
AATGAACCTCCGGCAGAAGCCTCTAGGGGGCAAAAACAGCTGATCAGCGGCAGATCCGATCATCAGCTGTGCTGAAAGTAGAGTGAATATAGATAAATATACGCTAAATTTGGGTTGGAGGACCCAAAATGTAAAAAAGAAAAAAAATTCTTTGACTCGAGTATAAGCCGAGAGTGACTTTTTCAGCATAGTTTGGGTGCTGAAAAACTAGGCTTATACTCGAGTATATACAGTATATCTTTGCTGATTCAGTAATAACACCCCCTCCAATTAATTCACCAGGCTTTCTCTAAATATAGCAACTCTTTCATTCTACTCTCTGTGACCATCTGCTTTGTTTTCATCACCCTGTAATTGCAGGTATCTCCAACTTTAGCTGTTGTCACATTACTTGCTGTTATAATTATACATTTCATTTACTTTTTTTCAGGGGTTTTGGGGAGGTTTTTTTGGAACATTTGTCTCAGAAAAAAACAGTGGCGCAATTAAGACTCATTGGTTTTCCAAACCAGATTATTCAATAGTTGTTTTTGGCAGATACGTAAATCCCTAGTATATCAACTTGTGTTTATTATTCCTGGCTTGTATTTTGTCTTACATAAATTAAAGGCATTAATGTGCAGTTTTTCAGCCCATGTACTCCATGCTTGCAATAGGTATTGAAGCCACAATCTTATAATAATTTCTGGGAGCTACAGTAAGTCACAATCTGGCATCACAGGACACACTAAGTTAAAATATGGATACTCTGGATACTCTGAAACTCCAGATGGTTATCTGGATTAAATGAGCCAATTATGATTAAGTGAGCTAGTTCTGAGTAGGCATATGGTAGATAGTAGTGTGCTATAGAATTTGTTAAAGAATTATATAAAGAGCAAGCCCTAATTACTAATGAGAAAACAAGTGGGATTTTTATTCAACTGCTCTATAGCAGTGTGTTTCTCAGCCTTGGCAATCTGAACCTGGCCTTCAACTCTTAGTATTACCTAGCCAGCATGAAATAGAAAATTCATGAATTATAATTTTGCTATTGATGAACTGATGAATATTTAGGATAATAATTATTGGTAGATGAATTATATATCAGAATACTACATTAAAATAAATGACAACAAAATATTAATGTAAATATGTTAAATGAACAATAAAATATAAAATAATTTATGAATAATCTGTCAATAGATTTATTTCATTTTTAAAACTACTGTGAGACTGAATTCGGGATGGAGCTTAGAAGTATTAATATGTGACAAAAATGTATTGCTATATAGAGGTAGAGACTGGCTGAGGTGGTTCTTGAGAATCATTTATTTGGTCTGCAATATTGATCCAAAGGTTTCTCTATTAGAAGGTAATCTTATCCTAAGGCAAGGACTGATAATGGGTTTTATGGGTTTCCATAAAAAAACCTGATGGAAAACACAACTTGGTTACAATCTCCTGGCGCTAAGAACTCTTTTCTTAGACTCACCCTAATATTTAGGTTCAGCCTATACTGTGTATCGCACCATAGTAAATATGATAAATCTCCAGTGGCCTCTCACTGCTGGCATTCACAAATCTTTTAATTACTTGGAGGTTGGGAATAGCTGTGTAATGATATCTCAGCATCCAAACAAAATTTCCTAGATAATGAGAACCATTCAAACTCTGGGTCTTCCTAAACAGGGTTAGAAACATTTGGCAAATTTTGTTTTGGTTATTTGTTGAAATAACATACTGGTGCTTTTGACACTGTGCTCCCAGGGCAGCTAAGGATGAAAATAAGCAAGTAGGAAGCAAACAAACAAATTTCAGGCAAGCCAAAGCAGTCACTGAAAGAAAATGGAGTTATGGGTGAAGTGTAGTAAATACAATCAGGAAAATAAATGTGTTTTTTTTTATTATACAGTAGCTCAGATTGCTTTTTTTAAAAAAAATAAAAATACTTGGAAAAGGGGAGGGAAAAACTAGCCTAGTGATGAAATATAAACTAGAACAGTGCCAAATGTGTCTGTAAATGAGCATCACCACTAAGGAGTCACAAAATCATAAAAAGCAAAGTTACACCCACCCCCCCACATCCATAAAATTCAAGATAGGCACTCAGAAAAAGTCAGCTGGATTGAATGCATATTGAAATAAAACAACTTTGGTGTGCTAATGGAATTGCAGCAGTGATGGAATGGAGTTGCACATACTTCAGGAGATAGAATCTATCTATCTATATAAAACAGAGGCTGTGGGTTTGTATGTGCTCTATACAAGCCCACACCCCTGCACCAATTGCCCCCAAATGTGCCATATACCTACCTTAGGGTGGTGAAATCAGCACTATAGGGGTCACCAAGGTCTTTGGCCCCTCTTTGCCCCCTACCATAATGTGGCAAAAGGGACCCCCAGCACCATTGGAGAAAAACACAGCAAAACCTGAAGTGCACAGATCCAGGGCAGCCCCTTTTTAAAAATGCTTGGTTTTTCAAATGGTTGGCAGTCTGCAGCAGCAGACAACTTTCTATCAACAGAGAAATACTTTCTGTCAAACCAAGGCACCTTTCGAATTAAGCAGTGGCATGGACCACAGGCAGCCCATGCTCGGAGGAACCGCTGCCCTAGGTTAGTGATTTTCCTGCTGCCACCAGATGCGTGCCTCCTCTCCCTCAGATCCACACAATCCCTCACCACTCTGTCCAGGATTTCCCTTGGTGCCACCAGGCCAGCAAATGCGTGCTTCTTCTCCTGACTACCCACTTACTCCCTCACTTCACCGCCTGGGATTCCCCTCACCCAGCTGCCCCCTGCCCCTTTCTCACCATGAGGAAAAGATCCCCTCCTCATGGCGAGAGAGAACAGGGTGGCTATGCGCCTCCCCATAGGGACTTGCCCAGCTTCCCCCTGCCCCTCTCTCACCATGAGGAAAAGATCCCTTCCTCATGGCGAGAGAGAATGAGGTGGCTTGGTGGTTCCAAGCAGGGACTCCCCCAGCTGCCCCGTGCCCTTCTCTCACCATGAGAAAAAGATCCCCTCCTCAAGCCAAGAGAGAAAATGGGGTGGCTGGGCGCCTCCCCATAGGGAGTCGCCCAGCTTCCCCCTGCTCTTGGCACAAGGAGATCTTTTCCTCGTGGTGAGAGAGAATAGGGCACAAATGGCAGAGAAGAAGAGGAGGAGGGGGGATCAACGTGATGAAAATGAGGGAGAACAAGAGGAGAAGGGGGAACAAGAAGTCAAGGGGAAACAACATGAGGAGGAGGAAGAGGAGCAGGGGGGAAGATGAGCATACATTGAGGAGGGTGCAGGAGAGAAAAAATAGGATGAACAATGGAGAGGAGGACAAACAGAAGGAGGAGAAGGAGGGGTAAGAAGATGATGAACAGCACCAGCAGGAGGAGGGTGATCAAGATGAGGAAGATCAGGAGAGGGAACAATAGAAGAAGGGGGAAGAAGACGAGGAAGACAAGCAGGGGGGGAAGAAGATGAAGAAGAGGAGAGGGAAGAAGATGAGGGGCATTCATTAAAAAAAACCTGGGCAATGCCGGGTCATCAGCTAATATCCCCAAAAATAGGGCTTTAACAGGGAAGATCTGCCATCTCCCTCAAACCTGATGTGCATACAGGCAGATTGACTTCCAACAAGGCATTATCTGACGTAATTTAGGACTGTGCCGAATACCATTTTGACTAGAAGATTCCTTATTGATGTATTTTATGGTGTGATCTTCACTTGCATCTATAAAATCTGAAGTGGAAGTTGGTCTGATAATTGCTTCAATGCAGAAAACTGTAATAGTCTTCTCTCACAATATAAAATAGTTATGGTTTTATATTAGCAGGATAGATACCATAAATATCATACTATTTTTCTAGGCGTTGATATGCCTTTCAAGGAGCAAAGTAGGCTGATGTGTGCATATGCATGAGTGCAGATTGCTTCCAATTTGAAATCCAAGAGCCTTTAACCTTGGTGTAAATTTTTAATGGTTTGTTCCAATAATGTATTTTGATATATTTAAAGAACTGCAGTTTGGGTATTTAACCAGTAGAGGACCTCTTTCCCTAAAATAATTCGTTGCGAATTTCCAAAATAGGCTATATACGTTTGGCTTGGTTTGGGTTTTTTTTCTGGAGTAGCAAGGCTATTTTTATTGTCATGTAATTATAAGGGGAAAAACAAAAAGAAGATAAGAAAAGGCACAGTGTTATTAGACTAATATTGTGCTGCTGAAAGAGTACATAACACCTTTGAGTCAGGACCCTTCAGTCATAATAATAAATAGCTCGGATATCAGCACAACCAGCTGGTAACATACACTCTGACATTTCTCTGATAAAAATAGAGATGGGATTTTGTGCACAATGGTAGAGCAAACACGCTTGACTAAAGTGCGTTCAGGCAAATGGTTCTATTTAATAAATGCGCTAAGCAAAATAAAATCTACCGTATATGGCTAGTGAAATACAACTAGAATCCTATGGGAGTGGGCAGCCTATAAATCAAATAAATCAAATCAAACCAAACTAGACAATATAATATCACCGGTTAGAAGAAGTAAGGTAGTGCCAAGTACAGGGATTACAGCATCATGAAGAATAATGCTGAAGAAGCTGAGGCAGGAAAGAATAATTTTTTTCCAAAAGTAAAAGCTGCGTGCAGATCAGGGGAATAAAAGAGGTTACTTACACAATAGATATTCAAGTAAGCAACAAAAGGTGTGCCGGGGTGGGGAATGATTGGCAGAACTGGATGAACTCAAAGGATTGAGGCAATTTCCCTTTAAGAAAAGGTGTCTAGGTTTTAATTGCAAGTTCTTATGAGGGTTATGTAATGCCTCCCCAATTATAGGCTTTATGTATCTCCTCTCATTTCAGTTGCTGGGGAACACAACTCAGATAGCGTTGTGGTCTTCCTGCCTGCCTGTAGGCCTCCCATTAGAACGAAAGGCTTAGGTTAAGTGGGGCCCAGATCTCAAGCAGAAATGTGTTACTTATACTGTATGTGTCCTCCGTACTTCCTTTGAGTATGCAACTCCCCACCCCGAATCCAGTTTACCGCATTTTGAATCACTTCTGAGTAGCGCGAACAGCTGTGTTACAGCTCTGGGAGTCGTGTGCACATGCATGGGGGTTGGGGGTGCTCATGTACACTGACCCCCAGAGCTGCAACACAGCTGTTTACGCTGTTCAGATGTGCTTCAAAACAAGGTAAAACGGATCGCCATACCACAGGGGTGGCTGGGAGGGTCCACATAAAACCCTCATGTGTGCCCGGAGGGATGGTTCTGCATGCCACCTCTGGCAAGCGTGCCATAGGTTCGCCAACACTGCCCTACAACCTCTGAAGGCAAGCTGCTTCCACTGATTAATTGTCCTCACTATTAGGAACTTTCTTCTTAATTCCAGGTTGCTTCTCTCCTTGATTAGTTTCCATTAATAGTTTCTTGTCTTACCTTCTGGTGCCAAATCTACAAAGGGGTGGGGCTTTCACCATTATGCTGCCTCAACCATCTTATCTGTTTTGACCTTCCCTGAATGTTGGTGTTAGTAAATACAAGACAACCCTGCTTCTTTGGGTCACTGTTTCAGAGATAATTCTTTGCCAGATTCATCAATGCCTTCAACAATGACAGAGCTTCTAATGTACCGCGTTCATTGGAAAAGTTGGGATACATTCAGAGTTGTATCTGCCTTGAAAATGCCCATTTTGAACTCTATACCACAGTCAAACATCAGCACAGGAACATTTTATGACATCTTCTATTATGTCATATAGTGCTTTTTGATAATGATTATGTTATAACATGTTTTATTAAAAAAAATCTGCCAAATTTCAATTCCACAGGAGACATGGATCCCGGATTTTGTACACCCTTCTGTATGTTAGCCCATTTGGGGTACCTTGGTTCAAAAACAATTGCCCCGAGATGAATTCTTTCATCCAAGTAAAGATCACGAGAATGAGAGTTTTAGTAGAATATGGGTAGGTGGATCTGCTGCCTGTAACTTCAGTTTAATCAAGGTCCTTAGAATTGAATCACTTCTTCCTGCACAGAGCCCACTTTATAATATTTCATTTTATAATTCCGAGTTTCTGACAAACATTGCAATCATTTTTATGAAACACAGATTGTAATGCATTTGCCAAGTAGCTCAAATGGCACACTTGTTTGGCTTGAATACAGTAACTGCAAGAACATCTACACAGTGCACAAATGTTGACGTATCCTAAAATGGCCATATTGATGGCATGCATTTCTTAGATATTCTGATACTTCACGTGGAGTGACATTAGCCTTTCATTGATGCAAACATTGGCTTATAATGCACTGTTCTTAGAATGGTGTATTACAATTCAGAGTCAAGTAATGGAACTCTATCAAAATTCAGCACTGGTGCTAATGCATAATATAAAAATGGTCTACTTCAAATTGCATGTCCATTTTACTGTAGTAGAGAGTTGCTTAAGCAATCTTTATTATGTTTTTAATATCCTGATGTTTTGCCAAGTCCCGAGCAATTGCAAACAAAATGTTTTAATAGGACACCCCCACACCTCTTCCAGCAACGTATACATTTTCAGTATTCCTTCTAATGTTTGGGAGAGTAGAAATATGAAATAAGGATTGTGTTCTTTTAGCAAAGCCAAGGCTACATTGTAAAGGCATTTCCATTCCTGGACCTGAATTAGAGATATAACAATAAGATTGACAGCTCTAATATTCATTTAGCTATTTTGGGCCACCCTTTGCTTTGCCCTAAACATCAGGACAAGTAAAGACAACTAAACCACCTCCTGCCTTGCATTTGTTTGGCTCCCTCCTAGCTATTTCTTTCTCACATCTTTCCTTTAGTCACTGTTTTCTGCTGATGAAGTCTTTGGCTTTAGAATGAGACTGCTATAATTTGTTATACGTGTTTGCTCAGATGTCAATCCAATTCTATTCAGTCAGACTGCAGCTCTACAATCCTGCGTGCTTTTCAAAAAGAAGCATGATTGCCAAGAATAGAGACATTTATTTCTGTTTCATTTCTTCTCAACGTCCATTTTGAAAGTTCCAGACAGATCCTTGAAAAAGAAAGGGTTGCTATATCAATTTCCAAGACCAGAGTGTAATTATCAGTTCTGGTTTCACCCTGGAACAGCAAATACTCCCGAGGATTCCATCATCTCTGTTATGTCACTGAGCTAATATATAAGGTGGATCCAAGGACGATGACAATAATAAAATAGGCAGCTCCCAACAAAAACAATTCCCAGGGCTCCTGGGTGATTTTGTAGCTGCTTCTTCCATGGGTGCACTGATGAACATGGGAGATCACTTCCCAACATGTGGCACATGATAGCTTCACTAAGGTATTTGCAGGCTTTTCAGAAGATCCTTTAGTCAGGATAGCATAGTACTTTGAATACTGAGAAGCATCTCACTTGAATGCATGGGATGAATCCATAATTCAATGCATTATCCATGTTCTTTCAACACCGCCAAACTGTACCAGAGGGAGAAGTGTTTTCTCAGATGTTAGGTGCTGGCAGGTGGGAAAGGATAACACGATGTTGGGAAGACAAGATGCTACTTGGCATGCCTTCATTTTCTTTACCTTTTATCCCCAATACTCATGAAGGATGTTGCTCAATGATCGGTGTCAGGGAAAGATGCAACAGGCATTCTAGCCAGAGTTTGCATTCCCTGTTTTTGTTCTCAGCAGCAACAATTTTGGGGGCTGACTATTCCACAAGGGCCACTATTCAATCTTTGAATATATAAAAGCAGGTAAGAGGATTCTAATTATTTTCTTTTCTAATATAATACAAATCGAACTGACTCTCCTTCCTCCCTCCTTCTTGTGTCTAATCAACGTCTAAATGCAGTATTGCTTGTCTTGTTAAGCCATTAATTTTGCCTAGAGCGTCATTGTTTGTGAAGAAGAATTATGTGAAATGCATTGCTTTACTGAGAAAACACTTTAGGAGGTTTTTTTTAAAGGCAATTTATCAAATCATGAGTAAATATTATGCATACATTATTGAAAAGCCTGGTGTCCATGCTTCTTAAATCAATGTTCTGTGCAATTAAATTAGAAATAAAATAGGTAGCTCAGAAGAAGAACCACAACAAAATCAATTGTGAAGAGATGAAACCGATAGGAAAACATGCTTTCGGGAAGTGTTTTGCAGTTTTATATTTCAGAGCAGTGCCTTCCTTACTCAAAAGTTCATGACACTGAATCACCCAATTTGCAACTCAGAAATAGCAGAAATGCATTGTTCTGATGCTCAGCCCATAGGGCAATTGTGAACAGCATTCACATTCTGCTGGGAAGAATGTTTTAGAAATGCCCATCTTGTCTATCTTAATTCTATAAGGAGTTAGATTATATCCTTAAGATGAGTTGTGTGGGGTAATGCAAAGGCTCAGAGGTTAAAGGTGCCAAGCTTGTCACCTGGAAAGCTGACAGCCCAGGTTTGAGATCCAATCACTGCCCAACGGGAAGTGTTCCTGTTCCTGCCCCACCTCCTGCCAGCATAGCTGTTCAAAAGCATGCAAATGCAAGCAGATAAATAGGTTCCATTTCAGTGGGAAGGGAACAGCATTCCATGTGCCTCAGTGTATAATCACGCTGACCACATAACCACAGAAATGGTTTCGGAGGATGCTGGTTCTCTCAGCTAAGAAATGGGGATGAGCACCCATCTCTGTTATTTCTTTTATAAAAGGATGAACACCTGAGAATACCAAAGAGAGGTTTGAATCATCTATATCTCCTAGGATGGCAGTTATGCCACCTTATTCTTGCCCTCCAATGGCCTTGTACAATGGTTTGTGTTCTCTGTGACCAAACTAGACACAATTTTCTCTTTTGTTTATGGTTCTAATTTATTGCTCTGATTTGATGGGCTAAACTATTTAGAACTAATGTTCTTGCAAAGTTTCTGATTTTAATTAGGAACCTGGTACTGAAAACCAAACCACAATATCATTAACAGCACAGTATGATGGCAACCAAAATAATTAAAAACTCTACTAAAACAGATTAAAAGAACAATAACCCAAAATAAATATAAAATACACAAATGGTGTCTCTGCTGTATAACATCCCTTTAGAGCAGCCTTATACCCAGGCCTGCTTGTAAGGAAGCCTGGAAGACCAGCTGTTCCCACAGGCATCAGGCCAGGACATTATGTGTATCGACCACTTGAGTCAATACTGTTTAATTTTCATGCTCTCCCTCCCGCACAGCACAGCCATTTTTAACTCTTGTTCTAATTGATAGTTATTACTTGTTTTAAGTTTTTATAAGTTGCCCAGAGCAGTTGGTGAGTGGGTGGCCTGAGAAACTGGAGTCATATACAAACAAATAAATTAATAATCCAGCACTGTGTAACAAGAGGATAATAATTCTCCTTTCCCCACTATAATCCAATTTTTTTCTCTTCCACTCACAAAAAAACCATGGTCAGGTTAGAGAACGAGCCAACTATAATTTTGTGGTTCCTATATCTGGTTTCCATATCCACCAGGAAAACGTGTTCTTAATTTTTAAAGGTACCACAATTTTGTTTCTAGCTTTTGATTCATTTATGACAAATCTATCATAAATCTTTCCTCAGTCGGAGATTTCTTATAATTAAGCAACTTCTTTTATTAATTTTGTTCTGGGATCTCCTGAATCCTGAATGCAATTGATTGGAAAAGCACTTGTTGAAGAAAGATCTGAGAAACCATAGCTTATTCAATATTATGCAACATTAGTTATCTAATTACCAAAATTGCATGGGCTAGCATTCATCACTACTGCCTCTTCAGCACAACAGTCAGTTTATTGTTATCTCATAGACTTTTGGTTATTTCTATTTAAGCTTTATCTTTATTTTATCAACAGCTTTATCTTGATGCCATTATAAGTCTAGGACCGTTGCTTTATTTTGTGAACATTTGTATCAAAATTTATAGAAAGGAAAGAATAAATGTTTGTAGATTTGATATTTCAAATTGAATACACAACCTTGTGAAACAAAAATACAGATTGAAAGATTAGTGACCTTTTTGCACTATTATGGAACTGTTTTCCTGCACATTCTGCTCCAGAGTCCGATAAACCAAGATTACAGAAAATGGGATTATTCCATAATTGCAATCGCTTTTTTGAAAAAGAAAAGTAGAAGGGCACACCTATAGAGGAACGGATCAATGAGAAGGTGTAATAATTGCAAATGAGGCTGAATAGCAGCTTATCAGCCATTGACAAATGATCTCATCTGAAGAAGCATTTTTAAAAGCTGGTTTAAAGTCAAACTGACATGACGATAGGGCAGGAGCAGTTGAAAGGGCAAATGTAGATATGCCATGAGAGAGGGTATTTTCCTCATGACTCAGATTGTAAAACAACATTTGATAATAAGGATTCACATGTTCTACAGACCTTACAATTCTTATTGCCAACATTAGAAGAAGCAAGAATTAGGAAAGCAGGGTGTGATTTTTAAAAACCCTGCATCTATTTAGCAGGAAATGTACAATAAATACACAATACAATAATAAATGCATTGTAATACATACATAATACACAATTGTTTGCAACTATGTTGATGTCTACTTGAGAGCATATAGTAAATCAATGCATAGAATAAAGTCTGAAAATATCATGATTGGCAGAAAAGTTTGGATACTGTATTTTGGTTTGTTCTAGTGATCAGCTGCATGTAAGCTTAAACTGCAATGGATTTTTCATCAGGTTCTAATTATAATATTGAACCCTTGGTAAAGTAGCAATGTTTTTAAAGTAGCTATAGGATTCCACATGGACTATTTTGATAGAAAGCAATCTTTAATCTCATTTAGAACTTGGATTTGTATATTATTCAGTGAATAAATTGAATGAATTTTAAAAACAGGAATTACGGCTAGATCTTCTTCCATTAGACCACTTACTGTTTCTTTCTGCATGGATTGTGATAGCAGTTTCTGATATTCTTAGTTTCTATAAGCATTTAGGAATTGGGCTACAAATAGTTCAAACGACTATGTGATTTTTATATGATTCATCCACAGGAAATAGAGGAGAATTTTAAACAAAAACTATGGAAGCTAAAGAATCCTCAGTGAATGTTAAGTGTTTTTTCCCCTCTTTTTTTTCTACAGGCCTAATGAGAATGGCTTAGAACTCACCTCCATTTTAAAAGAAATATGCTAAGTTTAAAGGTCACATCTGAGTCTTTTTTTGTAGGGCTGTGCAGTAACCATATGATTTGGTCCAAAACTTAATTTGTTAGAGCTGAAACATCATCCTGTTCTTGTTTCAAATTGAGGGACAGCACACTAGGTTAACTTTCCTTTTTAAATCAAAAGACCACCATTCTGCTGAAAGATCCATCACATTGATGCAATGCATAACCAGCAGCACTCCTCTCTAACTGATTAAATGGACCAATGGTATTTTTTTTTAAAGTAAAGTCACTTATTCTATGCTATTCCTATTTCACTACAACCACATTGTTCAGTGTTATTCATCTTGTGAGCCACAGGGCACACTTTTTTATTTTTTTGTATATACCGCTGCCCAGTTTGAAAATCACATTTTTTCTTCAAACTTTTGATTTTTTCTCCCTTAATGTAGGACTTTCCATTTATTGCTCCAGGTTCTTAAAAACCTTTAGAATTTTGATTCTGACTTCCCATGTTAGGAAACATCTCCTCTTCTTTGTATTGCCTGAAAACTGTGCAATTATATATTATAATTGCAACACAAATTTTTCATAACTATATCAAACAGCTAGAATAGTTTACCATTCAAAACTGAATATTTGTTGTGTATGTAACCTAAATCTGGATACACCAAATAGTTACATAATTCAGTTGGGGACTACTGGCTTTAATCATATCTATCTTTCTATCTTTCTTTCTATTTATCTATCTATTTATCTTTCTATCTATCTATCATCTTTCTTTCTATCTCTATCTCTCTCTCTCCCTCTCTCTATCTTTCTTCGCCAACATCATCTCCAAATCCCTGTAAATATTTTTGATATTTCTGATTTATATTTCATTCCTCAACAGATTACAATAATTAATTATATAAAAAACAGATAAAAGAAGAAACAAGAAAAACTCATTACAACTTGATTCTTCAAAGGAAATTTGGAAAAAATTATGATACAGATTTGTACAGAAATAGGTTAAGTATCAGAAACCTTTTTAATTAGCTAAAAACTTTCACTCTTGTCTTTTGAATCACAAGTTGTGTTATAGGTTGACTCATCCTTCCAAGGTCAGTAAATTGAGGACCCAGACTGTTGAGGGCAATATGCTGACACTATAAATTGCTTAGAAAGGGCTATAAACTGGTATAAGTTACAGCCGCACGAGTGATTGAGGGTGTACCTCGGTGCACCCGTATAACACCTATCCTCCGTGAGCTGCATTGGTTGCCAGTGGTCTTCTGGGTGCAATTCAAGGTGCTAGTAACAACTTATAAAGCCCTTCATGGCTT
>JANHGC010003896.1:57472-71731 GCA_027560395.1 Boaedon fuliginosus | reverse complement strand
AGGCCCCCCTGGTCACAGCTGTTAGATGATGATCCAATTGAAGCTGCGGATCCAGGTGGACTCCCAAGTTGCGGACCTGATCTGAGGGGAGCAATTTCTGGTGACAGTCCATATAGCTTATGGTAGAGATTGACCTCATGCTTCCAATCAAAATGTTATTGCCCAGGACAGGCTGAGGAAGCATTTGTGTATGCACAAAGGAGCATCTTTTATGGGAATGGTTTTCAGGTAACTCCATATAAAACAAAAACCAATTTCCCAATTCAGATTCTTTTATTATTTGGTAGAAAATTTTACGGAATAACTAGTGTGGTGCCAAAAATGTGTCCAGTGTTTTTCTTTTAAATATTATTTCTATCAAGTGAGTAATTTCTTTGCTTGCTTGCTTTCCTTCAAACAACCCTACCTAAAAAATTATGACAGTCTTCCAGACAGGTTGGTTTCATTTATTTACAAGATGGTATATGACTTCCTTTGGCTCTCAAGAGAAAGATATTCATGGGACCTTATCCAAGGGCCATTCTTAAATATAAAAGCATTGTCAAGCAAAGATTTTTCAAATATAATTGAGGGATAACAAATGCAAAACAACAGATCACAACATCATCAAGAATAATTTTAAACCTTTTTATGAATGAGCGGAAACAGAAGCTTCATGTGCTGGAGAAGGAATCTTTGAATAATTGATGTACAAACTTTAGCACATCGTTAAGAAAAAATCAGTTGAAAATCAGCATTTCCCGGCTTCATTTGTTTGTAAATTGGATTACCTTCACTGTAGAATTGAAGTCCAAATAAAGCTATAACATGCTTTTTAAACAATCACCTTAATTTAAAGGGTTTTGAATTTTACATTAGTGTGAAATGCAGTGGAACAGTGACCTATGACAGTTCATGTTATCAATGAAATTGACACAAATCCATACCATTTGTAGGCCTCATCTCTTTCTATAAATCAACAGGAGCAGCCAATTTGAGTTTGTCAATGAACTTTGTAACAGTAGTTCACCAACTCTTGCAATAATTGGGGTGTGTTTTCATAAATAGGCACATTAATGACTGAACTGTCTGTTGCTTAGGGAAAAAAAAGAATTGGAAATAAATTGCAAGCTTCTTTCTGTACTATATAGGTAGAAAATAAATAAAAGTTCACAACTCAAATGTTCAGGTCATGTTCATAATGAGTTTTATATCAACATTTTTATATTACTGCAAGGCCATTCAAAATGTCTACATATAGATTATTTTCTCTAGTCTCTTCCAAAACTTTTCTTGACTTCAGGACTTATTTCAAAAGCTAAATTTTCTACTGTCAGGTATAGCTCATGATGTTTGAAACCTTGCTTTGAAAAGTCTTGCTATAACATTGTTTGTGTGTCAACAGTTTCTAAAAGCTAGACAAAGCTATTAACCAAGGTATCTAAATGATGGATAGGTAGCTTAGTCCTACCTGCTACTTTGTTATTTGGTGTAGATGTCATTTTATTTCACAAATAGCTACCTGTCACAGCAAATCAGCGCCATTAATTAATCAGTGAAAAATCAGCGCCTAGCCTTTTTATTAATAACCATGGAAGTTGTTGGCAGGAAGGCCTCCAATGACATGCCCCAAATGTTCTGCGTTCCCATTGCCTCAGAAAGCTTTTCTGAGCTTTCTCAATGAGTTTTTCTATATATTGTAAGCTTGGCTCCCCCCATCCAAATGCAATAGTTTTACACTCCAGTTTTTAATCCTCATATCTTTAAAAGAATACATATGGTAGCATGTAGAATATTGACCAATTAAACCAGAGCAGATATGGCCTCCTTTCTTTATCAACCCTACTCACTTTTCCCCACTTACTATATGTTTAACATTGTTGTGTCATATCAGGCAAACCTAAGATGTAGGTTGTGAGAACCAGTTTGATGTAATCATTAAAGTACCAGATTAGAAACCAAGAGCCAACAGAGCAAATGAGATGCACTAATATTGCAATTTACCAACCATTACCAAATGGATCATCTAGTATTTACAAGTTCATGAAAGTTCTCCTTTAACTCCTTTAACTTTGCCGCCTCGAGTTCCCCTTTTGGGTGAAGAGAGGCGGGGTATAAATCCAATAAATAAATAAATAAAAATAAATAAATAACGCTTTTCTTACCTTGTAAATAAGAATTCCTATAACTGTATACAAATAAATTATGGGTTAGCGGCTATGAGGCTATGACCTTCCATTCATATTTCAGTGCCTATTTGATTATCTTCTATTTGCTTCTTTGTGGAAGATATGGTGAAGTCTGAATGAAAGGTCTGTATGCATGTATAGATCTGTAAGCCATGGACCTTATAGGGAGTTATTGGATGCTACTCAGATATGACTTCCTTAAAAAAATAACATCCTCTCATTATTAATAGTAGCCATAAGAATTGCAAAACCAAGATCTTCTGATTTCAAAGATAAAATCAATAAAACATCATACAATATAAAATAAGAACTCATTAAATATAAAATGAACTAGCATAGGGTCACAGAGGGAACAGAAATAGAATTTTAATTTAATTTAATTTTTAATTTTAATAGAATTTATAGGCCGCCCTATCCCTGGGGACTCAGGGCAGCTTACAACAATAAAAAGCAATGTAAAAATAATTCACAATAATTAAAACAGATTTAAAACCCTTCAAAACCCCTGAAAACAATCTTCAGGTATTAATCTAGTCCAGCCTGCTGAAAGAGCCATGTTTTAAGGGCTCGGTGGAACATTAATAGGTCGGGAATGATTTGGATCCTGGAGGAAGTTCATTTCAGAGGGCAGGGGCGCCCACAGAGAAGGCCCTCCTCTGCGGGACTGCCAGTCGACATTGTTTGGCCGATAATACCTGGAGAAGGCTGACTCTGTGGGCCCTCACCAAGCGATGAGCAGTGAACAGCAGCAGGAGACAGCAGCTCTTGTAAATAACCTGATCGTATGCCATGTAGGGCTTTAAAGGTCATACCTAGCATCTTGAATTGCATCCAGAAGCTAACTGGCAACCAGTGCAGCTCATACAAGAGTGGTATGATATGAGTGTAGCGGAGTACACCCATAACTGCTCCAGAATTCTGGAGTGAAATAAGTTATAGCCAGAGGGACAGGGATAAATTATGGGAAAATCTGGGGGGGAAACAAGTTTGTATAAAATTATTAAATATAGGAGTGTGATAATATTTCCTGAGGGAAAACAGTTGGTAACATTATTTAGGAGAAATAGTCTTCCTCCCAGAAAAGGAAGGACTGTCTTCAAAATGCAATGATGTGTTGTATTTCAGATGTATTGTCCTTTTTCAAGGCTTGCATTCCATAAACATTTTAATCTTTAAAACACAACTAAATGATAATGGAAATTTGGAATTGTAGTTTCATCAGATATCAGCCATTAGAAGACATCAAGCATGGCAGGGCCAGTGTAAACACTAAGAGAATTTGATATGATTTAACCATTCGTTTGGGTAATAAAGTTCAGGATAATGTTAAAAAGAAAAATGACTTTAAAATTACAAATGGAAAGTACATCAAACAGGGATCTACTACAAAGCAGTTGAAATGCAAATTTGTTCCAAAAATGATTGGTTTAGAGATAACCCAAACCAGCTCTTAATTAAAATCTTAGTGCTGTATTACATATACAAAGATAATTGAATATAACATCAACTTCTGCATGCAAACACATATTTATCTTGCCAAGGAAATAATTTAAAAGGAAGTACTTGACATAACACTCATGTTGGAAAATTTGTTTTTGTTTATTGGTCACAAGAGTTTGCTGTTTGTATTTAGCAGCAATTAACTGCAGACGCTTACACAAGTTAACGGAACAAACACCAACATCTATATATATAAAACAGAACCGTGGGTTTGTATGTGTTCTATACAAAAATTCAGTTCTGCACCAAACTGCCCCAAATTTCACACAACCCTTTGTTAGGGTTGCAAAATCAGCATTGGGGGGGTCCCAAAATTCTTCTCCCCGTATTTTGGCTAAAAAAAGGGGCCAAAGGGGACCCCCCCAAAATCCGGACAAAAACGGAGCAAAAAACATGACTGCACATGCTTACCAGTTCTGCTGCGTGTGCATCCTGCCATTGTCTTGCCTTTCCCGAGCGTGGCCTGCAGGGTGCGTAGGGCGCTCCCCTCCCTGCTTCCCCAATCCTGCTTTCCGGGCTCATGAAGACAGTTGACTGGTGAGCACTGTTGGCCGGGAAAGGCAGGGAGCAAGGCGAGGGGGCAGTGCGGAAGGCAGATTAGAGGCAGCCGGCCGATGGCTGGCTTGCTGGCTCAGCTCCTCGCCGCCCGGAATGCTCAGGCAGTGAACAAAACCTGTGTCATGGTCACCGCCGCCTCCTGCCTCCCCGCATCAAGGAAGCCAAGCAGCAGCAGCAGCGGGGAGAGCGCAGACCTGCTGAGCTGTGGGGAGCAGCTGCCAGCGATGCCCTCAGGCGGAGACAGACGTTGCGAGCGAGAGGCTCGACCACCCTCAGGAGCCGCGCGGCCCAGAGGTCCAGCTGGCGGCAGACCAGCTGAATTGGTGGGGGGGGTTGGGGGGGTGAGTGTTGAGGTGGGGTTGAGGCTGCTTGAATCCCGGCCCGGTGTAGCCTTGCTGCGGATAGGTTTGTAGAAATGGGCCATGCCGCCGCTTGTTCGAATGTGCTTGTGGTTTAAGCCAGGATTAGCTCGGCTCCTTGGCACGCTGAGGCACAAACCAGGGTTCTCCAGTGACAAGAGAGGGTCCACTCCATGTGGCCCATTCGAAACGACGTGCACAACAAGCCTACCAGATGGTCACGCTCTTCCTTTCCTAGCTTGAGTTAACGTTACGCGTGGTGCACAAAGGGAGCGAGAAATGGAATAATGAAAGGCATGAAATGAGAACACTGAAGAAGAGCTGGCCTCCGGAGTTTTATAGGGCCGTGGTCGGGTTCGCTCTCCTCCTCCCTCTCCTCCTACCTGCCTGCCTGGCTGACCACTTCTTCCTGGGAGCTGCTTAACTCCTGAGGGAGATAAGAAAGGAGGGGTGGAGGGGGTGGAGAGAGGTTGAACGAAGCTGACAGTACAGTAAAAAAAAAACGAGCAAAGCCGGGTAAGCAGCTAGTTCTTTATAAATTATTTACTTAAGCAAGATAGTCACTTTTTAAAAGAAGTAAATTCCACCAGTGGAATTGGCAATATGTTGGGTACCATTTTTTAGGTGGAAGGAAAGACTTCATACAACATAAAATATTCTGAAGCCTTTAAGTAAAAGTTCAGAAATAATCATGAAATATACGAACATGAAAACATTTCAGATTCTGCCTTATAAACCTAGCCATCAGGTTTTGATAGCAAAATTTCAATTTCAAAGTCAGTTTTTGCTTTAATTCAGGAAAGCCTGGTCCAATACATAGTCTTTTTCACAACTGTGTCCTCCACTCCAAATCAGTTAGTTTCTATTTACTTTGAGTATGCTCCTCAAAATCCACAGCTATGTTAAGGAAGAATAAATGCTGACAAATTTTGTTTCAATTCAGACATCATTCCTAACAGTTCGTATATTTTATCATAAACTTTAAAAGTAATTAATATTATTATTTCTATATAATGAATATCAGTACACAATCTCATTCAATAAACGTATGCTGATATTTCAGTTTTAAATCAACCTGAACTCGATAAAAGAAAATGTAAAAATAAATGTAAAAATATGCACACATCCAGTGTCACTAGTATTTCACTCTGTCAGGACACAACAACCATTAGTTAAATAACTAAGTATTATTTAATGAACTGTTTATCAATATATTAATATCAGCATATTGCTACTAGCATTTAATGCCAACCATTATAAAAAGTTATGATATTTTTTAAAATATCTATATCGCTATGACATGTATTTGACCAAACTAAGTAGAACAACCAGCCATAGAATTGCATGAAAATATTGAAGCATTGGATAGCTTCTGACATTTAGAGTCCACCATCATCAGCTCTCAAGAAATATGCCACAGATTAGAATTTGGCAAAGCAGCCATCTCCTAGAGGAGATCAACCTTGACTGCTCTTTAGGCTAGATCCTGAAGATGAAACTCAAATAATTTGGCCACCTCATGAGAAAAACGGACTCACTGGAGAAGAGCCTAATGCTGGGAGTGATTGAGGGCAAAAGAAGAATGGGACAACAGAGAATGAGGTGGCTGGATGGAGTCACTTGAAGCATTTGGTGTGACTTTAAATGGACTCTGGAGGATGGTAGAGGACAGGAAGGCCTGGAGGAATGTTGCCCATGGGGTCGCAATGGGTCAGACACAACTTCGCAACTAACAACAAGAAAGCAGCCATCAAGATATTCAAATGCTGTGATGTGTCCATACTGACAAAGATCACAACGGAACAAGTCATATTATGGAAAGGAAAGCTGGGCTTTGAAGAAGCAGAATAGGAAGATTATTGATGCACCCAGGAGGAGAATACTGACAATACCATGAAGATCCAAAAAAGAAAAAAGAAACTGATGGATCATCAAGGAAATCAATCCAGAATTCTCACTGAAATCACAAATGATTATGTTCAAACTATCTTACTTTGGATACATTATTCAAAGACCCAGCTCTTTGGAAAAACCTCTAATGCTGGAAAAGGAAGGAAATATGATGACCAGTAGCAAGGTCGATAAATTCAATTATAGTAGCAATGAGGGCATCACTTCAAATAATCGGAGAACTTCTATGTAGTTGCTAAGAGTTGAAAACAACTTGATGGCACACAGTCAATCAAGTACTTGTATGAATAGATACAGGTTGTCGTAGACTTATATTTATTTATTTATTATTTTGATTTATATCCTGCCTCTCTTCACTCATTCGGGGAACTCGAGGCGGCAATAGTTCAATAATAGTTCATTTAGTGACCATTTAAAGTTACAATGGCAGTGAAAAAAGTGACTTATGGCTATTTTTCACATATAATCATTGCAGTAACCCTGTGGTCATATGACCAGAATTCAGACATGGCCAACTCATATTTATGACCGTTGCAGTTATCTGGGGTTCTCGGTCATTTGAGCTCCTTTTGCAATCTTCAGACGAGCGAAGTAAATGGAGAAACCATATTCATTTAACAACCATGTTACTAATTTAACAACTGCAGTGAGTCACTTAACAACCATGGCAGCAAAGGTCAGCATATGAACCTTGGAGTTTTAAATCTGCATTTGTTTATATGTTGCTGAATGCTGAAGAGAAAAGAAATAAACTAGCAAGAGTTTGGAAAGAATTACCAAGAGTAATTTCTACTCAATACAATACTACTTACAGCATTTAATGGGAGAAGAAATCAACAAAGTAGAGTAGTAATTAATTCTAATAAACCTGTTTATTGTCTTAAGGGTTGTTTGTCAGCATCAGCCAATACACAAACTTTAGAAAGGGCAAAGGTAATTTGTATTGTTAGGACATTCAATAGAAGTATATGCTGATCCACTGAAGTGAAAAGGCAAGTTGGTGCACATTGACATGAAAATAGGTTGAAACTCCATTAACGTTAGAGAAGTTCAAGAATAGAAGTTTCTTACTAATTATCAAACAATAACTCATATGAGACAATAGATTATCCCTTTGAAAACAAACAACAAATATTCAACATAACATTAGGTGACATCTGAAGGTGCTATGTAAGCACTAATTATAATTAAGCAAAGTAAGAATCTTAGTTTTTTTTTTCAAAACCAAGAAAAATTATGTAAATAACCAACTTGGAATTTCCTAGTGCATTCCTATATATGTAGAAATAAGAGGAAGACACTCTCTTCTCCATCAATTCAAAAAGTAAGATATCTTTGGATATCTGTGTTATGAGGTGGTTGAGGTCATATACTTGGCCAGAGAGACCCAGTTTCAATTCCTCACTTAGTTGAGTGACAATGGGCCAATCATTGTGTTTTCCAAATTTATTTCACAACTTCAACTTCTTCCTCTTTCAGCAGCCTTCAGTTAAAAAGTGACGTGAATGCTTGTCAACATGCAATTGCATTGCACTCCTTAGAGAGTACACTATTCAATCCATTGAGATATTTGAGTTTGCAAATGTTTGAGCCAATCATTGCACAGGAGTAAATAGAAAAATCTTAACTCTTTTGCTACCAGTTAGCATTCATCCAGATTTCTGAAGGCTAGATCTGTCTAGTAGAGCTCCCTAAAATGGAAAGATTAATAGAAATGTTTTCAAGTCTATACTCACAGAAACAAAGGACAGCATCATTCAACTTTCAAAAGAATGGGGAAACTCGTAGGCTTCCATCCAAAAATCATTCACTGATATTATACAACTTAGGACAAGATTGAATCTGGAACTTATGCCTTGTTATCATATACCCTACCATTGATTAGGCCTTTCCTCATAGAAAGAAATGAGAGGGAGAGGGGGAGAAAGAAAGGGAGAAGAAGAGGGAGAGGGAGCTCACTTCCAAGTTAATCTTGACTTCTGTTGACTGCTTTTACAAGTCCTTGAAATTTTCATGGCAATCTTTTTGGAAGTGCTTGGCCATTGCTTCATGGGGCTGAAAAAGCATGACCGGCCCAAGGTAATCAGGCTGGCTTTATGCTAAGATGTGACTGAACTTTATGGTACTAACCTGATATCTTAACCACTACGCCAAACTTATTATGTGGTAGTGGGTGTGAAGAATTGAGGTAATCTCTCTCCCTCCGTCTCTCCCTCCCTCCCCTCTATCTCTCCCTAACTCATGCATGTATAGGGAGAAACAAAAATGTGTGATTCATTTTACAGAAACAGAATTGCCACTCTATCTAGTCACTTGTACACTTCAAGAAAACTTATATGAAAAAGATTTTTCTCTCCCTTTTCTATACCTTAAGATAGGCACACTTTGTACTTTGTTTAATAGAACTAAAGAATGTGATACAAATGTTCTCAGAAACAGTGTGACAAATCACTGCATCCTTACGGATACTTGGTGAGTGCCTTGCAGTAATTTGTATATAATGGTCTTGTGTTGCCCATTTCGTAAATGGGGTTCCCTAATGAACCTTGGTTTCACAGTCAACTAATGCCTGTAAGTGAATTGCAAAGGATCTGCAATAGCTTTCTACAGTACTATATAACAAGGCATAAGAGAGCAGGGGTTTCTGGCATTTCCCTCCACAGGAAATGCTAAAGAGAAGGTTTGCTCATTTTCTGAGATTACTTTTAGCAATCCTAGCCTCCATCAACCAAGGTCTTCTGACATTCAGGGATAATGCCGAAATCTGTTTTCAAGAAAAAAGACTTCTCCTGTTGTGAGCTCAGTCTATTCTTTGCAATTTTCTTTAAAGTCTTTGAGAAAAAACAAGAACAATAACTTATTTTCCCACAATCACAGGTTTGTAGGTTTGTTTTTACTCCAAGAAAAAGTTCAGGCGCTAAATTACATACAACAACTATTGGTATTTTTATCCTATACAGATTTATAGGGTTGTTAGTCCTTGAGAGGCCACAAAAAGGTAAAAAGGAGGATTTATATTCTTTACTAGAAGAATAGTTGGTGGTGTGAAATGGTAGAAAGAGACCTTCAGGGAGAAAACAACTCACTGAGCAATTGCTTCAGGCAACATTTTAAATAAAATCAATTCCAAGTGTAAAATCCTGAGGCCATTTTGGTAAAGCAAATGCGCATAAATTCTTTGCATTTTTATTAGGAACTCATTTCCACAACTTAGACTTAATTGAACAATCCTCACTCACTTTCCCCATCCCCCAGTTATTGTCCCTCAAATGTTGGCTTGCAAAAGGTGTTTATTCTGAAAACCAACAAAGAGGGGGAGCAAGAAAGGAAGAAGAGTCCTCAAATTATTATTATTACACTGTATCTGGCATTTCTATGCAACTGCTTCCTTTTTAAAATTTCCTTCCCAGCCAGTTGTTTAGGGGGAAAACTACAGTGAATATTAGCTTTGTATGGCTGTTAAATAGAGAGGCTTACTAAATAAAGATAAAAAGAGGGGGATTTTCTTTCAAGTCTCTTTAGCATCTGCTAGCATTTGTCCTGTACCCTTCAAAAATGTTATTTATCTCTAAGTATAGTTAATGATTCTGCAATTACTTGCAAGTATATTAGGCTTGGTGCCTCACTTTATTGAAAAAAATACATTTAAGTGGACATTTTGTGTTAATATTGGATAAACCTCAGATTTAGCTATAAAACAGATCTAACTTCTTTTGCTTTTCTCTTAATCTATAGAAGCTTTTTCCTGAATGAATGAATATCCCTCTGATCAGTGGTGGGATTCAATTTGCTTTACTACTGGCATGACTTGGTGGGCATGGCTATGTAGTCATGTGACTGGGTGGGCCGTCGCATCCCCCACGCCCCATTTTTTTGCCTAGAAAGCCACCCTGAAGCCTCATGGTAGCCAAATAGGGGCTACCACACTCCCCATGCCCTATTTTAGGCCTAGTAAACCTCCCTGGAGCATCCTGGCAGCCAAATAGGAGTGCGTGGAGACTCCTAGAAGGGGAAGGGCCAATCAGAGGTGGTATTTACTGGTTCTCCGAACAAATCAAAATTATTGCTACTGGTTCTCCTGAACCTGTCAGAACTGGCTCTGCCTCTGATCTATGACAGACCCCAACTCTACTCAACTTTTAAAAGCTGCTATGACCTCAGGTATTGGAGGTCAGTTGAGTGAGAATCCTTTTTTGGTTGTTTTGTTACATTATTTATTCTCCAGTTTCCATGTTATATTTAAATAATTGAAATAGGCAGCTATGCTATCATTTAGGCACTACTTTGAGACAAAAGCCAGTGTGTACATAAAATTTTATCTTAAATGGCATCACTTTTTATATGTGGTTTGGAGGGTTTTTTTTCCTTTTGTTGGTGTTTTGGTGTTTGTTTTTTAGGCTGTACACCACTCAGAGGCTCACAATTTGAATGGGTGACCTTATAGACCTGATAAATAAATAATGCCTATTGATTTAAAAAAGAGAAAACAGCACTTGCAGTAAAGTGTATTTTGCTAATAACTCATCTGCCAGGATCCCATGTTTATAGTCATGTCTTTCAAGATATCGTATTGGTTGACAAAGTTTGTAATAAAATATCTTGCCCAGTAGATGATGAGGCACTGGTATGCAATCTCACCAATGTATTTTTGAGTCCAACAATATGAATAGAAAATGCAGGCATAATTCGTGATTCAGAAGGACATGGAAACAATTATGGAATGGCAGCCAATATGTGCAAGAATAATGTATAAATCTGGCCTGAAGATGGAATGATCATGAAAATTAAGTAAACATTTACTATTGTTACAACTGGTTGCATAGTCAGCCAGGTGTTTAGGCTGGAATTTGCATTTTTATCCACCTATCAAATTCTTATTATGGTTTCTCACACAGTCAGCCAGTCAACCTTTTGACTCAGTGTTGTTAATTGCAAAGTCATGCCCGACCCATTGCGATTCCATAGACAATGTTCCTCCAGGCCTTCCTGTCCGCTACCATCCCCCGGAGTCCATTTAAGCTCACACCGACTGCTTCAGTGATTCCATCCAGCCACCTCATTCTCTGTCATTCCCTTCTTCTTTTGCCCTCAATCGCTCCCAATGAGTCCTTCCTTCTCATGAGGTGGCCAAAGTATTTGAGTTTCATCTTCAGGATCTGGCCTTCTAAAGTGCAATCAGGGTTGATCTCCTTGACTTATTATTATTATTATTATTATTATTATTATTATTATTATTATTATTGTTGTTGTTGTTGTTGTTGTTGTTGTTATTATTATCTGACCCCTTGCTATAAACTTGTAATAGCTCATCATTCACATTTTTTTGCTTGGATATTTGAACAACAAAACAACCAAAAGGCCTCCCCTCGAGAAATCAATACCCAGATAAGCATAGATTACCTCCAAGATAAACATCAGACCAACAATCAAGAACCAAACAATACTCCAATCAAGGAGCTGTCAAATAAGCTAACAGTAAATATCCCAATGAAAGAACCTCAAAGAGAATTCTACCAACACTGACAGGGCAAGTCACTAGAACACATGTGTCAAATTCAAACACAATGTATTACAATGTTTTTTGCCTTTATGGAGCCAGGGTGAGCATGGTCTATGTGTCACACATCCAGCCCATGGGCCAGCAATTTGACACCCTCTCTAGAATAAGCCCACTTCTTACTAGCATTGATGAGGCTAACAAGTTTGGGTAATGAGTAGCCTGTAGGAAGCAACCAAGCTCAGAAATCACCAAGAACCCATCATAACAACCACTATATCTGGAAATATTACATAATCCTGTTATTAGAACACTAGATTCTAATCCTGTTATCCAGAGGTTAATGTCAAGGTACCCTGAATTTTTACACAAACAGAAAAGCAAGTTAATAATGTATAAGTCCAAGCAACTCTTCAAGCAGACCCAATTAATTTCATAGGCAAATTAGCCTAAGTGACTTGAATTGTCCTTTGACTGTTCTCACATTATTGGAAGAAGGCCAGGCCCTCAGATACTCACAGCAATGCACACAGATTACTCATTACAGAGTTGCTGGGGGCAGGTCTTAGTCTGATTGTTTGGTACGAGTTTGATCCGGTTGGCCCTGAGGAAGTGGACAAGGCCATGGGACCTATGAGTGTCTCCTCCGGTTCATTGGACCCATGCCCCTCCTGGCTGGTTTTGACCAGTCGAGAGGTGACACGAGGCTGGTTCTAGGCAATTATAAATGCCTCAAGAGAGGGGTTCTTCCTGCCTGCCTTGAAGGAGGTGATGGTGAGACCTCTCCCTGAGAAGCCTGCCTTGGACCCAGCTGAATTAAAGAACTTCCTTTCAGTCTCCAACCTTTCCTTTTTAGGGAAAGTTGTTGAGAAGGTGGTGGCGCTACAGCTCCATGAGTCCTTGGAAGAAGCAGATTATTTGGACCCTTTTAGTCTGGCTTCAGGCCTGGGCACAGCACTGAGACAGTATTGGTCGCATTGGTTGATGATCTCTGGCAAGCCTGGGATAGGAGTTATTCCTCTATCCTGGTGCTACTTGACCTCTCAGTGGTGTTTGATACCATTGACCATGGTATCCTTCTGCAATGGCTCAAGGGGTTGGGAGTAGGAGGCACCATGCTTTGCTGGTTCTCCTTCTACCTCTCAGACCATGTGAAGACAGTGTTAGTGAGAGGGCAGAGGTCAAGCCTGAGGCCCCTGGTTTGCAGGGCACCTCAGGGCTTGGTCCTCAAGCAGCTCCTATTCAACATTTATATGAAACCTCTGGGTGAGATCATTTGAGGGTTCAGGGTGAAGTATCATCAATATGCTCATGATACTCAACTATTCAGCTCCACACCGACCCAACCCAACGATACCGCCGAAAGTGATGTCCCAGTGCCTGAGGGTTGTGGAGGTCTGGATGAGGACTAACAAGCTCAAACTCAACCCAGACAAGACCGAGTGGCTTTGGGTCCCCACTACTCAGACCATCCAACGTTTTCCATCGTTGGAAATAGGGGAGGGGGAAGTGTTGACGATTTGGGTGTCCTTCTGGATCCACAGCTAAATTTAGAAGATCATTTGACAGCTGTGACCAGAGAGACCTTTTCCTAGGTTCACCTGGTGCACCAATTGCATCCCTTTCAGGACCGAGAAACCTACTCACAGTCACTCATGCCTTCCTCACCTCACGGCTAGACTACTGCAATGCACTCTACTTGGAGCTACCCTTGAAAAGCATTTGGAAGCTTCAGCTGGTCCAGAATGCAGCTGTGCAAGTAATCATGGGTGTCCCTCGATACACCCATGCCACACCACTCTTATGCAGCTTGCACTGGCTCCTTGTAGGCTTCTGGGTTCAATTCAAGGTGCTGTTATTACCTTTGAAGCCCTAAATGGCATTGGACTGGGTTACCTCTGAGACTGCCTTCTGCCACCATTTGCCTCCCGGCGCCCCATGAGGTCACACAGGGTTGGCCTCCTCCAGATACCATTGACCAGGCAGTGTTGGCTGGCAACTCCATGGAGGAGGGACTTCTCTGCCCAGCCCCCTAGAATGATCTCCCACCAGAGCTCCGGGCTGGCAACTCCATGGAGGAGGGACTTCTCTGCCCAGCCCCCTAGAATGATCTCCCACCAGAGCTCCGGGGTGTCCCGGACCTACGAACCTTCCAGCAAGCACTAAAGACCTGGCTCTTCCAGCAGGCCATATATATATATATATATATATATATGTAAGTCTTTGGTTATTCGGGTTTTCTCCCGCGTAAAATTGGAAGAATCTT